>VWZY01007467.1:395817-412364 GCA_013399075.1 Chloroceryle aenea | reverse complement strand
AAAAAAGAAAAAATGGAGAGAAAAAAGAAAAAATGGAGAGAAAAAAGAAAAAATGGAGAGAAAAAAAGAAAAAATGGAGAGAAAAAAAGAAAAAATGGAGAGAAATCACCAAGCACAGTCTCCTTCAGCAGTGGAGTTTGTACACCCAAAAGGAGTCAGACTTCAATGGAGGACAAGGGAGGAAGGAACATCAAATTGCATTTCCACGTATGAAACATTAGAACAGTGTTTCATTAGTCCTGCCACCGTGTATTTCTTTTCACCTGATCCTCACGTGACACGTGACCCTCTCGTTGGGAATGTGAAGGGTTAGGTAACTGAAAGATACAATAGTCCAAACATTCTATTGATCTTCAACACTTCTGTTATTTCATCAGCAATGTTATTTTTATGGAGTGCAGGTTCATAGCCAGACCCTCTTTACTAACTTTTTGAGGTCTGTCACTTGTAGGCAGTGCTTTTTTCAAGTTTTGATCAAAACACTTGTGCTTGGGGCAAATGCCAATAAACTAATAACCAGACACAATTCCAAAAGCAATCATCTCCAATTTCTGACAAGCACTGTAAACTCAGAACAACTCTCCTCCTTTTTCAATCAGTCTTCAGTTGCAGATACACAACAATCTCCTTACCACCTTCTGAGACAGAGAAATACTTTCTCCATGGAATACTTGAAAATATATATATTCCTGATATATCTCTAATTCCATATGCATTTTCATTTCAATGCCAATTTTAAAGTACATTTTTAATTTTTCCCTTTTTTTTCCCCAGCATCCTACATTAGTATCAAATTAACACCTGGCTAATAAATTTATGATGGATTTGTTAGTCACAAATTGCTTGTTCCAACATTATAGGTGGCATTAACGACCAATGCAAAATCTCTTTTTAAATCAAACTAAGTTTTTTTATTTACTTGGTTTTTAACAGTAAAATTCCTGACTGAGCTATTTTAAAAAAGATATTTGTTTGGAATACTGGAAAGTATTCTGGTTTGTTGTTTCCATCCCTTTGTTCAACCTTTGGTATGGTAAATCAGATCAGCTCCTGTGCTGACTTCTGGCAGTTAATTGTCACTTTACTGGCTGTAATTAAAATAACAAGCAATCAAATAGTAATCTAAGTATTGTAAATACTGAAGCACACTACTTGGCAGCCAGCTTTTTTACAGACCTAAACAACTAAATGCTTTTCAAATACTTCAGGTACTTCGAGACAACAGCAAGTATATCACAGTTTCACAAGTTGGTTTATTTTACTTTTCACTCCTAGTCATGCCAAGTTGACTCTCTTAGCAAGGAAAGATCAACTCTTATTCTTCAGAGTTAATCAAATTCTATTTCAAATAATAAAAAAAAATAAAAAAATAAAAAATAAAAATGCTTGACAGAATACTTCAGGTTTAGATTCTAAGTTCCTTTTTATCAAAAAAAGAAAAGTCTAATCCTTGTGTTACCATGCTAAATATTTCCAAGTGAGAGAAAAGTTCAAAACAAATGTAAGCATTCTCTTAGAGTCCTCCTTTCCCCTCCTCTAAAAACAACCAATTCTTAAGGCTTCTTAGTGTTAAAAACTTACATAGTGCAAATTCTTAAACTACAAAAGGTTCTGGTATACAACTTAAAGTACTCTCAATTTATTAAAAAAATGAAAAGCTATTTATTAAAATATATGTTCAAACTTGAATGTAATGCACTTGGGAATTAGACACATTTTAATCACAAAAAAGAAAACTTAATAAATGTTTCTAAGACTCAGCATACTCAGCCCTGCAATTCCCCTGTAGCAATGTACACAGTGAGATTGAAAAACAAGGAATGTAAATTTATGAGTAATTCTACTAATACAATGAGATACTCATTATTTTAGATTACAACATGCAATAACATTTACAAAACAGTCCACTAATCTCTTTTTCAGCTTCCCCAGACGAGTGAAACAATATAATCTCTAATTTAAGATTTAGTTACTACATAGATTCTTGGTTCATTTTTAATATACTAAAGAGGTTCAGCTGCAACATAAAAAAGTAATAAAAAAGACTGAATGACAAAGCAATGCCACCTACATATTATTTTGGTTCAAGTTATTTTTTTATCATTTGTTTTATAGGGGAGATTTTCAGAAATCATTCCAAAAGGCCAATGTGATTTATTAGGGGTAAACCTACTTCAACAGCAGCCCAAGAATTTCTTTGTTTATTATTTACCTATTTTGTTTTCTAGTTAATGTTCATGAACATCACAAATTTACCACTGCAACACAGAACCACTGTCTGGAACAAACCAGAAAGGAATGTAAAATATAGTGTGGTGGACTTAATGGGAAGTCAATTTCAAGCAACAGTTCCACTTAGATCGATCTAGAGAACAGTCTGTAATAACAAGTGAGATCAACAGGACACTAGCCCTCAACAGAATCCAAGGTAACAACTCCAGATTCATTTCTGAACTAGGAGTAGATATCAGATATCCTCCTGATTTGTCTTTTAAATTTCTTGGGTATGGTTCCACCTGTTTGGATACCTAGCATGTTTGCTTTCTTCTATGGAAATTTCAAAGAAAGAAATGGGAAAAAGAAAAAAAAAAAGTAGTTCTTAGAAGCTTTAGTAGCTTCTGTGGGCATAAATCGCTTTTAATTTAGGAACAACCAAATGAATCCCAGTTCCTGCCATGCTAACGTAGCACATTCCACATAGCCTTGCTGTAGATTTCAGAACCACATGAAGTACTGCCATGTTTCCATGGGCTATATTTTGGCAACAGAAAGCAGACAGTTCTTCAAACTATCCAAAAGGAAGTTTTCAAGAATTTTACCCTGGAAAGAGGCAGACAAAAAGAACCAGGTTTCAGTAGAAAAAAAAAATAAAAAATCCTATGATAAAACTTAAGAATTTAGCTGCCAATCAGCCACTGAAAACAGTCTGGGAAATAGTTTTACTAAACCTTTGGATTCATGAGCAGTTCAAATTGCACAGTCTAAACAACATGTAAGTATTTCCACATCAAAAGGTTGATTTTGGTTTTTTTTTTTTTTTTTCAATAGTGAATGCACTTCCATGCAGACATTTTTGAAGCAAATCTGGAAAAAAAAAAAAAATTCAAGTCCTTTCAGTACAAATTTTCAGTAGATAAAACCTTAAATTAAAATTTTAAAAAAAAAAATCAAACAATCAAAAAAAACCCTCAGTCATTAGTGGGTGTCTGCTTTAATTAAATGTTCATTGGACCAATTTCATCAGACTATTTCTGCAGGTGGGCCTCTCAAGATGCAGCTTAATTAGATCTCACAAAACACTCATTCAGGCCATGAAGAATAAAAGAAACACTAGTGTTTCTGCAGCATAATTCTGGGTCTTCTGTCCAGGCACAATATAAGATTAAAAAAAAATAATAAATCCATCAGCTCTAAAAATTACAGCCAGAATTGTCCTTATGGATGAACAACAGATAAATCTAAGCACCCAACAGATAAACCTAATCACTAAATTAATTTTGGGACACAGATTTCAGGTGGAACAGTCAATACTATCCTTCTCAGGAGTCTCTTTCAGCTTACCACACATGACTAGGACTAAGATCATTTCATTAAGTTTCTCACCTTGGGGGGATAGGAGGGGAGAAACAAACAAACAAACAAATTAATCAATCCCAAAACCCCAAGCAACAAAGGAAGTGCACCTATGAAAGGGTGCAAGCAGTGAACCTGCTCCATGCACCTGAATTCCCATCCACCTTTCCCAGAGATTCAGCCACCTAAATGAGCGTATGCAGCCAAATGAGAAGGCATGCGAATGCTGAGCTTTTATTGCATAAGTAGTAATTGCACAATTACATAACAGTAGGTCAACAGCTTTGAAAATCAAGAAGAAAATTCTTTAAAAACTCCACTTTCAGAGAAAACAACTTCATTCATGTGGAAGCATGAACATAATGAACTCCCAAATGCTTTAGCGATATAGTCATGAATAAACTCATGAGGGCTGAATAAGCATTTACACAAATGCACTTAGAGAGTTCATAAAATAGCAGGCCACACCAGATTAAAAAAGCCACAGGATGAAAATGCTCCAGAGCAGTGCCTCATATCTTTAAAGCCAAATTGCAGAAGAGGGAAAGTTGGCACATTCTGAAGGGAAGGTTTTCAAAAGCAATGGAAAAAAAAAAAAAACAAAAACCAAAACCAAAACAGATCACACCAACTCATTGACTGGCGCTCCTAAACAGCTGCATACTAATGTCCTTGCATACATTAGAAAGTATTAAAGAACACTTGGAAATGAGCACAACTTGAATTTTGGCAAACTAACCGATAGCATATAGTACTTAAAACTTCATACTGGTAAGTAGTTGAACGTGTTACTTATTGCTGACAGTTAACTGCCCAAGAATACACATGCCAAACAAGCACACAACAAACCAAACAAAAATGTTGACTTGCAGTTACATCCCTTTCATTAAAAACCACAATAAAAAAAAAAAGATATGTATTGAAAGTTTTAATGGTTGCCCTATTCTATTCTTAGGTTTCCAGAAAGAAACTGGAAGAGAGCTCAAAAGGTCATGTGGCCCTCATCCTTTCCCAAGCCTGGATCATCTGTACTTCTCTCACTCCTGAAACTTGTCTAAACTGGAGCTTAAGGTGTCAGGTAACAGAGTGTGAAGGATTTCCAGGCATCTGATCCCAGAGTTTCTGTATAATTATGCTTAAAAAAAAAACAAAATAACAAAACTAATCTGTTGGTTTGATTTTAAGACACTTCAACTTCCCTGACTCTCCCTTGCTGTGATCTAGGTTCCTTATGCCTTGTACTCTCCCACCATGAATCTGCAAGATCTTCTTGCACACCTGAAAGCTGTTACATATACCCTTAGGAACCTTCTCTTCAGATTGCACTCTAGTCCTTTTATTCCCCCTTTAAAGTCAGGTTTTCCAAGACTTTGGTCTATGTGACAATTTTATATAAATTTTAAAACCAATACAATTTAATAGAATTTTATATCTTGGTATTTGTAATGAAATTCAGAGCAAATTGGAGTACCATGAAACAAAAAATAAATCACTGAAAGAATCCTAGAACAATCCCAAGCCAAACAAATATATTTAAAAGCAAAATGTGAGAATATTAAAGGGTTTTTTGGTCTCCGTATTTTAGCCAACATCAACATCATCGGGGTGAAATAATACATCACCATTTTACCAGTAACTTCCAGTGATAAAATCCATGGCAAGAGTGACAAGCCAGGTGCCTTTTCTCATACAACTACCACACTGCAAGCACACTCTTACTTTAATGGCTCACCTTCCCTTCTCCTAAAGCATCCATATTGATGGAAAACAAGTAACTATGAACATTTTGGCAGAGGTGACCAACCACCTATAGTGCTTCTCTTCCATAATTACGTCTGGTTGGGAGCTCACACATCCCTCATTAGCCACATTGGTCTATGTTACTTCACAGAAGGACATTTCTTAAATGACAGATTAATTTCCTTAATTTTGTCTCAACATTAAACATGCTATATTACAAAAACACCTGACACAAATAAAAGCTGAAAGCAGCTGTTATTTTTAAGATAATTCTTCCACTAATCCATCATACAGAAACAGAAAAAGCTGCTAAGTTTCTCCAAAGCAAAAGTGAAAACTTTTTTGTAGATAATTTCTAAATCTTAGCACAACAAAATTGAAATCTGGTCTCTAATTAATAAGTCTAATTATTGCCTGCTCTACCTGAGACAAGGACTTTCTTTCAGCTAGACTTTTATTTACAAAAGCTTCCACTAACATCTCAGTTGATTTCTCAACAATATTTAGCTCTATGTTTTGTATGCTAACAGGCAATACCAGAAAACACATCAGAAGGTAAGTCCAGCAAAATTAAACAGAGGAGGAATACAAAGGAATCCTTAAAATGGTGATCACTTAAAATAGGGATTGCTTGGCCATACCATGACTTAGGACACATTTCTAAATCACCAAATTATCCCCTGCTGCTTCAAATGGAAGTACAAGGAAGAAATCATGTTCAGCTTTAAGAGGAATGAGCCATTACAGTCCCAGTGATGTGGTTTATTACCAAACAGATGCTAACACCATCTTATACAGTTTGGCAGTATTGTATTCTGCTATAAAGCTGACTAAGATGTTATGACAGAGGTGTCAGTTTCTGCCTTACCTTTCAGGTCTACATCATCTTTGTAGTTCATCAACTATAATCCAAATCCATTATAATCATACAGAAAGCTAGAAACACCACAGAAATTTAACTATTAAGTTAACCTATGACTTGATCAGCATCAGATACAGCAATAATTTTATATGACAAATTGAATCCAGTACAAAAAACTATGTCAGCTTTAAATCACATATTCTCTTACTGCTGTCTTGAAGAGAGATCTATACTTCATAAAAGCAGCAATGACTTCAGCCAGGAACTCCAAGCCCTTTCCAGGTATTACAGACTTTTGGAACATCTGAGAGTTCATCTGATATTTTTCAGTGACCAAAGAAGAATCTAAGGATCTCCAGCATCATTTCCTCACAAAAAAAAAAGCTTCCTCTCCCTCCCCGAAGCATTACTCTGTCTAAAGTGCAGCCACCTTACTAAATTTGTTCTGGAGTTATGTAATGGTTGTTTCAAGACTATAAAATCAAGTATGAACCTCATCCTCCAAAACCATGTGGGGCAAAAGGAACAAATTCCCTTTCTCCTCCTCCTCCCGTTTCAGAGCTTACTTAAAGCAAAAAGTTACATTGCTTAAAGATTTGTATATCATTGTATAATTCTTAACACAACCCACATGGATGCAAAGCCCCACCACAAAGATGGTGTACATTTGAAACATGGAGAATTGAAAATGGACAGCATCCCTTTTTTGGTCATTCTGCTTTTACATGTCAAGTATAAGGATTACAAATTTAATTAAGTTCAGCCTTCTTTCTATTTCCTTTCCTCCCCCTCCCTGTTAAATTAAGTATATTAAAAAATAGATATATTTGGGTCAACACTAATTTTTTTCTTTAACACCAAATTGTGAGAAATCTGTCAAAACATCTCATATTAACCACAACTGTGTCCAAAATGCTCTATTACATTATTGATCTTATAGAGCATGCATCTCCAAATAATCTATATCAGGAAGTTTTTCTTTATAACCTGTGTTTAGAAAGTAAAAATATGCAAATACAAATGATTAGTAGTTTATTTCAAATCTTCTTGCAGTAATAAATCCCCAGAAAAAAAAGATCAGTAAAAGGGAATCATACCTAGTTTGACAAACAACAGCCAGAAAAATATGGTAGCACTTTCACACTCCCTCCAAATCTAGGTAGCTCTGTCATATCCCCCACAGCTAAGGGACTTCCAAATATCAAAGAAACATCACTAACTAGAAAAAAAAAAGTAATGTAAAAAACTGAGAAGAATCCTTGTTGAGGAGGACATGTTGCATTGACTCTTGCTATTCAGATGCATAATTGTACTTCCAGGCTCAGTGAACTTTCCGTTCTGCCTAAATATGTACTAAGTCCACCCACACGCAACATGGGTGAAGATGAAGACTGAAGTTTAGAGCTCTAGTACTAAAAGCAGTTGGTGAAAAGATGCCAGATATTTTCTCTAAAGATGAAGGATCATATAGATCATCAGGTGACTACACAACTTACTATAGGATGCTTCTTGCTCTGAAGGAGAGGAAAGATCCATTGAAACATTCTTCTGCAAGCCTCTATGAGAGACACAATCACCTTTCTTACCAGTACGACAAAAAGAAAGGTAGGCATTTTTGAGACTACAGCCTATCATCTTTTAGTGCTATTGCTCTTCTATTCCATCAGAGCCCATGAAAGGCAGCCTCTCACTACCAATCAACTCAGCATTTCTACTGCACATTTGCTGTGCTTCCAAGCAAGTGTCACTATAATCCAGCTGTAGCACACGTCAGGCTTGCATGGAACTTTTTGCTAATTGTCACAGTTACTTAACTACCACTTGGGTGAATCCATCCTCTGATTCCCATTTCATACTCTGACAACACTTTAAAAGAATAGATACACTTTTTTTCTTTTTTTTTCCTCAGATTGACAGTGTCCAGTAGGACAGAAAACTAGACTCTAAATAGGCTTAATAAGGCACTGTAACCAGGAGAAATATATACTCTGGATAGATTCAACTCACACAGGATTTATCCCACATTTCTGAAACCAGAAAACTCTCAAGACCCTTTTTGGATTGTACCAGCTTCTCTGAAAACTCAAAACAATGGAAGCTTTTGGCCTGTCAATTCAAATTCCAGATTCTTGTTGGATCTGGATTTTGCAATTGGCAATATGACAAATTCTTTTCCCACACACGAACTGTAGCAGAAATTCCCCCTGATGCTTACTTAGCATAACCTTCCTAATTACTCAAGAATCAATGCTGAAGGGGGAAGTCTTCAGCATAAAGGCTGTTCTGGGACATGACTGCCAATCTCCATGGCATGTTTGTCACTGACAATATAAAACATTTTAGGTTGAATATACTGTTACTTGCTTTGGACACAAGACTAAAGAGGGGCAGGATGTTTGTTTGCACTGCTGACAAGCTGCACCCATAAAGCTTAAGGGATACACAGCATTCAACAAAAAAATATTGCTAGAAATCACCTGCTTTGATACATCATATATTTGTTAAACCCCCACATTTTGTATAAAATTTTGTATATATAGATCAGTCTCATTACTCATATTCGTTTTCTGAAAGAACTATAGTCTTCCTTAGAGAATCAGCACGCCCATAAAAGAGAGTTTGTTACTGTATAATGATGGATAATGTGCCAGCACTTTATTTCATTTAAAATTCAAACTGAATTTAGTGTTAATTTATTCTTCGAGTTATCCTATCCAGAGGTGTGTATTCAGATGCTGAAAAACGTAACAGAAATGGAAGGTTGAATCATAATCTAGTTCCTTACCCTATTCTTTTTATAAGACTTATTTTTATTGTCATTCTTGACATCAATATGAACACTGAGTTAAGAAATACTGAATCGGCTACAAACTGTGAAACTTTCTCTGCAGTGAAACTAATGCAGCCATTAGTATAAAGAGAAATTAATTATTTTGACAAGTAGCTGGGCATAACACTATTTCTAAATTAAAATTTTACTGCAATCCAAGCTGATAAAATATATACCATTTTCACTATCGAAGGGCACCAAGTCTAAGCCAGAACTCTAAGAATACCTCTTAAAAATTCATAATAAAATTAGCTGATCTGTATAATACCTATTATTTACAGCACACCTTCTATTTCAAGGCACATGCAAAGACTGCTAATAGCAGAAAAGCTAATTTAAGAGAAAAACACACCACCAGATCAGTTCCTTACTGTAAGCTAACTTCTTAAGATGATTGGAGAAATTAATATCTGCACTGCATATTTTTAGTCACTTTGCAGTTAATAGGCTGCTCTAGATCTTTTTATTGCATATTCAATGGTTACTATTTGCAGTGATACTGTCATTTTTAATTAGTATTGGGTAACAGCCTACTAACAGAAAAAACTTGCTATACTTACAATAAATAACAGTTGGCTCAAAAAAAAAGCCTTCATAGCAACATTAGGTACACATTGGCTTCACGGACTTCAACACATACACACAACAACTTCTTCCAAAACTACTCAAGCTTGATTACTGCCAGCTAAGACCAATTTGATACTAATTATGAATTTAGGAAAGAATGCTGAAGCTAGAGCAGGCATACTCTTAGCAGTTAATGCTTGCACTTCTTCAGAAGCCCCCTGTGAATCCATTAGCAAAGATGGTAAATGGCAACATGCTTCAGTAATTAAAGTTTAAAGCCAAATGATAGAGTTAAGACAACACCTTTTAGGATACAAAGTTATCCCAGTCTGAACGTTACATTTAAGCCTCTACACAACCTATTAATTTAAATATACTTACAAAAATATAAATATGTATGTACACACAGTTTTTAATACACAAAGCTATTAAATGTATCATGAAGAAGAGGTCCTCTAAGGAAGAGTTGAAAAACTGACACTAGATACTAAACAAGTTACTGTTCTATGTCCAGATCATTTCTTCTCAAACATGCATTTCTAATTATGACATTGTCAGAATTCACAGTAAGTAACATTGTGGCTGTCACTCAGAGAAGTGGCTTCCTGAAAATGACAGCAGTCCAACTGTTCATGCGACTCCCAAAACATACAGCGGAAAGACATAGCATGGTGCTCTGCACACATGAACCTTACCTTTCAAACGTCAGAATGTCACTGCCTCTTCTCAAAACACTAGAAAAGATTTTGGACTCTACTCCCATCAATACGATTTTAGGATCTCCTGCTGACTATACTCAATTCATCAATATTATGAAGATGGAAAAATGCCTACCAAAATCAAAGCACTGAAGAAAAAACAGCTGACAAAAAGCTGTTTCTTGAGATAGAAGTGAGCATAAACACACTGAGGAACTTACAGGACTGTGTTCATAATTTTCATCAGAATATGCTGCCCATATGCTAGGGAAAGAGTCAGTTTAGCATTTAATTCTATATACCTCCTCAACCAGAAAACACCCACTTTCATCTTGAGGCTTGCTAACAGACTATCCATTTCTCCCAGAACAGATCTGGACAATCACAGAAACGCTATGGTTGGAAAAGACCTTTCAAGATCATCAAGTCCAACTGTTATCTAACTCTGCCAGTGCCACTACTACACCATATTCTTACGCAGCATATCTAGATGTCTTTCAGATACATCCAGGGATGATGATTCAAACGCTTGCCTGTTCCACTCTTTGATAACCTTTTTGGTATAGAAGTGTTTTCCAATGTCTAATCTAAGCCCCCCCCTGGCACAACTTGATGCCATTTTCTCTTGTCCTATCAGTTGTGACTTGCACAGAGTGGCACTCAGAGACTAGACTGCTGTGCCTTTCCTTACCTATTCAGACACTGTTCCATCTAGAAACATATCCAAAGGAACATAAAGTCTTACTGGCATTGCTGGGAAACTTGTAACTAGCAGGTAAAGCCATCAGCAATGGGGTCTAAACCAGAAAAACAAAACAAAACAAACATATATAAACATTTAGAACACACTACTGCAAAGCTAAACACTATCAGCCAACCATAAACACTGAAAAAAATAAACTAATTGAGGAATGGAGATAAAGCTGTAGTCAAATACAGACATTAAAGAGTGATTAAAATATCTGCCATCCATAAATGTTGCTGTACAATGATAATTAGAAACTTGAAACTATTCTTACAACTCATGCACTCTGCTGCTGACAACTTGTCCTCTACAGGGTTATGCTGCTTCCTCCCAGTCCTAGGAGCAGGCTAGCTTTTCTCTGCAAGTTTTTAGCACTTCCACAGGTTAAGTCCTCCCTTAACTGGGTGAGCAGAAATGCTCAAGTTAAAAGCATAGATTAAATTAAGTCTTATTCAAAATAAATATCAATAAGGCCCAGAAACCTTGATACACAGTCAGGATGCAAGTGTGCTTATTTTGACATAGTCACATCAGGATCAGAAAAGCTGAATTCTGAATTGCCTCTACAGGGATGAATACATCACCTTATTTTTGACATCTTCACCAGTGTAACAATATAGGGCTGAAAGTAATACAGTGTATCTTAAACAGATTAAAGGCTTTTATCTTTTATGGTGCAATGACTACCACAATCTTTACTTTCTTCAAGCTGACTTCCCAGGAGGCAAAAATCTGCAAAATCAATTTCCTGTCCCACAGTTATTGAGTAGAATGGGAAATAGCAAGTTTTTTCACCAGAGAATCTTTTGCAGATACTTTGACCTTAAAAGTAAACAGGATTTTTTTTTTTTAATTTCTGTGCCAGCATTTCGGGAAAACACATCAGCCCACGCACAAGAACACAAGTGTAACATCTCTTCAAGGGTGTCTCACAAGCTGAACTCCACCAGTCACCTTCTCTCTCAGTTTGCATTGAAGGACATCACGGACTTTGATTTTCATACCAGTTTGTACAAGAGCACCTGAGAACTGATCTACTAACTGAATTAGATCAAATTCACCTCCCTTACATGACAATGCCAGAACGACTATGACACTGATACCCCTCCCTCACTGAAGAAATGGACAGTGAAAGAAGAGTGGACAGTAAAAAAAGTTTAAAAGATACTATTGTTAGAAGTATTTGGAATAATATATTCTTTAAATATCACTTTATATCTAAACTTGTCTGTCACAGTGCAGCACAAAGTACTAAAATTAAAGAAGAGGGTGTACATATATATGTTACAAGTTAAGAGGAGATGTAAGAAAATGTCACAGCGTGCTCTTTCTGGAGTTGTATCAGGAAGCTAAGCAGGGAAATGATGAAAGATCTACAAAAAAGGGCATGCAAAAGCTTTAAACTGTCATTATTTCCTTGCAAAATTCAGGGAACATATTCCAGTTTGCACAGCCATTACCAGTTCACACCATTCTTACTGGTTAACTTTTCTCTACTAAACCCAAGCACAGTTACCTGAGAAAGGTAGAGAAATACATTAACACCACAGCCCAGGTTATGCAGATCTCCACAGGAACCCCACCTAATCTTTACTATTCTAGAGGGAAACTGTCATGTAGCTGATGATCTAAGATTTACCAAGCTAACAAATGATATAAAATGACCAGATAGGGCATGCACCCCATATCTCAAAGCTGAAGGAATCCTTCTACACACACACACACATGTATTTCTTTCTGAGAATATAAACAGAAGCTATTTGGATACAACAACTTTTATTTGTCCTATTATTTATGTTCTAAGATGTATTCCAGGCACTACATAGACAGAAAATACCATTGTATAAACAAATCTTACAAACTAAGCCATATTGGCATGTTCTCCAGATGAAGAAAAATATTCCTGTCAAATGGAAAAATTTTGGATAATTTTTTTTTTTAAGGTTATAAAGTTCTATTTTGAATAAAATCTTGTTCTTTGAACAACAAAATTAAATTTTATTCTTAAAAGTTTTGGGGCTGTTTCAACTATATCCAAGAATAGAAAACACCGAATAAACATTTTCAGTAACAAAATACTGATGCTGCCATCTACAAACATAAAGATACAAGTAGATAATTGAAGCACAGTAACACATGAAGGAAACTGTCAAAATTTAACATGTAATTAGTAATTTAAACTCTGATTTCTTAAATGTTTCCATCAAATTTAATATTTAACTGCTCCTTTCTGGCAATTGATTAAACTGATCCATCCTTGGCAGGTCATAAACGATAGCCTTATTGTGAAGTATGATGAATAACTGTACAGGGTGACAGTCCACCCTAATTCTTTCTAAACTTTGTGTTGCAGTTTTTCAGCATGAAGCTATGCCATATATCCTACACCTGAAATCAATTCCCACAGCTTCATACCGTGTGCGAATGGAGTGGGAATCATCTCTCAGTTGTGTTAGAATGCTTCAGATTTCACATTGGATTGGAGAATTTCCATGACCTCTCATAGAAAGAACAAGATAAATACTGTAAACTTTAATTCTGAAAACCCTTATGCACTTCAGAAGTCACAGTGACTTAAGTGAAACTATTCAGCTGTTTCAGATTGAGCACAAACATACCTGTTTGCACTGGAATTCTCAGTCTTGCATTTCTTGGTTTTGCAATCTACAAATTTAATCAAGAAGGCCAGAGGTTCTCCAAGACTAATGTAAATACTCTCACTGGGGAAACGGAGGGTTCTTTTCTTTCCAAGATCCTAAGATGCTGCTAAAACTACCCTTCTGGCTGAAGCTCAACAGATCAACTGAAAAGACAATTTGTTAAAAAGTTAAACTAGAGATTGATAATCTGTCGAGACCCAGTATCATCAACCAGCTGATGTGTAGCTATTTAAAAAACTTCTAAACTAGCAACAACGGTCTGGAAATACCTCATCAGTGCTATCCCTGGGTTTTCTTCTAGAAACTTTTTATTATCAAATCACTAGTGATTTAATTTTTCTAATGCTTTATGACTTCTGAGGTAAATACTACGCTGAGAGTTCACCATCATGTACGACCACATATGCTGCTCTAAGACAAAATATTGCCTGTCTAAAATCATCAGTAAACATTAAAGTACTTAAGAAAGGAATTACCATTATACCCCTTCCCTAGATGGAAAACAGAAACAGAGAGGTGAACTGACTTGCCCCCATCCAATAGCAAAGCACAGAAAACACTGTTTGGTCCGATTCCACTATTCCCATCCATTAGGTTGTACAGTGTCCTGTGCCCAAAATATCAGGTGTATTGCTCTTAAGTATAGTGCATCCTAAAAAAGGAGGACGATAAAACAATTTCAAAATACAATGAACAATGAAATGAATTGTCACGCATCAATAGCTAGATCTGAATTTCGCTCTAGTTTACAGAAACTTTCTGCTTCAATCTAAAATAGCAATCTTCATATAAATAAAAATTTTCATCTGAAATAATAATCCATTATGAATGCAATAACAATATACCATTCTGTACAGATGTCAACTACAACAATAGGAAAAAGCAAAATATTGTCCACTAACAGCAGCAATGGAATTCCTTTTCCTCCTCTTCTTCCCTATTAGGGCAGAATACAATTAGCGAGTTCTTAACACTTTTCAAGAAATAACAATTTAAAAACAAAAATTAATTTTGAGTTGATAATTTCTACTGTGAAAGCAATTTGTAACGAATGTGGATTTACTGTTTCACCTGAAGTCTAAAAGCACACATTCCATTTGCAGGTTTAACCCACACTGTTTCCCCACAGCAGTGAATGCGGTCTCCTGAACAGGTAGGTATCCGATAACAAACTCTTAGAACACTTGAGGAAAAAAAAAAAAAAAAAGGGGCAGTTATGAACCAAAAAAACCTAAGAGTGTTTCCTGGCAAATCCGTAAACACCTTAATTTTTTTCACACCAAGCATCTAGACTATGCTGAACTATTAGTTCCCTTGTGGACTTCTCATAAGTGATTTTTCAACCACTATAATAGGCAGGAAGTAGGGGAAGTTCAAAACTTTTAAATATTGTATTAGCAATGTTTCTAATACATTGCCAAAACCCCAGTACATTTTAAGCCCTATTACTAGAGAGCTGAACATACCTCATATCCCCAAGAGGTCTCTGCACTGTCCCAGTGAATTTCACTATCATAGGGAAATTGTCCCTCTCATACTGGAAATCAAACTTGACCTCTCCCCTTTCTGCTTCCTAAGAATTCTAAATAGCTAATCATTGATTAGTATCTCTGGTGATTCTCTCAAAACATATGACTTTTATGTGCATGGATGACAATCTTTCCCATATCCCCTGAGCTGATCAGCATAATCTGAAGTTCTTCCCTGAAAAACTCAAGGTAATGCTGAATCCTCTTAACTAATGGAAAATGAGAAACACGGTCAAAGTCTCTCTGGCTGCAGTTCAAACTCCCCCAAAATTTACCACCTAGAACACTAAGCTCTAATTTTATTTTCCACTTCATATCACCACCATTTTTTATTAAAAAAAAAAAAAAATCCTAAATACGTAATGCATGTATGCTTAAAAATAGGAATGCAATGCAATCCAAATAAATCAATCTCTTTCAATGCTGCAAGAACCCAAAATGAATTAATTCAGAATATCACACTTTACCTGATTTTATGCTGTCACTTGGTAATGTAAAAATCTATGCTGGGTTCTGGTTTTGTTTTGTTGGAGTAGGAGGATTATTTTAATATGGAGAGGATTGATTTCATTCCTGTATGCATGAGCTGCTGTTGATATTCCCAACCAGAAAGACTCCTTTCTAGAATTATCATCAATACATATTACAAGAGAGTGTTTACTTCCACCCCGCCTCTGTTCTAAAAGCTTCCTCAGTGTTAATTCCCAGAGCAAGGCTACAGGTCTCCTGCTCAAAATTTCTCTTTAGATTTTCTAATCCTTTTCTCCTTAATCTCCATTATACAAAAAGAAATCCACATATGCATGGTCTGGGAGAAGCTAAGTAACTTTACCTCTCACCATAGTTACCACATCTGATTTAACCACTGGCTCTGGACACTGAATCATTGTCCTTTAAGGTTTCAGATTTTATTTGTGTATGCCTCGATACATTCAACAAGCATAAAATCCTAAAACCAGTCTGATTTTCGTGTCACTAGTAGACAATTACATTCCAATTTATGTGACTGTAAGATCACATACCATCCACCTCTGCTATTTCTGTACCCTGTGTTGTTTTCCAGGCTCTCAGAAGCTAAAACGTTTAAATGTGTTACTATGACTTATTAAACACATTTTCTGTCCAATTCAATTCTTTGAATGATTCTGAAACAATTTTACATTCAGATTTTCATTAGTGTGATCAACTATTGCATTAGACTTTTTTTGTTTCTCATGGTAACCAATTTTATTTGACTTACCAGAAGCTGTTCAAATATTTAAAGGCACTCCGAGATGGCAGGAGTTTATCTAGGAGCATACATGTTGTGTCACAGATATTCCTTTCCTTGCTCTTACTCGGCT
>VWZY01007467.1:339345-383914 GCA_013399075.1 Chloroceryle aenea | reverse complement strand
CTCAAAATGCTCATCCCAGATGATGAGCTGAATCTACGTGGCGTTGTTAGGAGATGTGTTAAAGGGGAGGGAGTGGAGGTGGTAGTAGAATATGGTTCCTTGGCTTCTTAGTCCCCTAAAGATGGAGATGAGCTTAAAATACAAAAAAAGGACAAACGTACTGGAAGAGGCTGGAGGCCTGTAGAGACGAATAAGCCAAATACTTACGGTTTGGTAAACGCGCGGAGTGTTCGTTGAGGCGTTGGATCTAGCTGAAGGATGGTGGTTTCCCCAGACTGCATAGCTGGTCTTTGGCTTTAACTAGGTATTGTAAAGCAAATGAAGGACCCGGTACTGAGCGTTAAGGTCATCGCCTCTGAGAACTGTTCAACTGGAAGGATGATGCTCATAGGAATCAATGGAAACCTTTGTTTGAAGTCTTGTGTATGCTGTAGTATTACTACATTAATAGCAAGAGCTGTGGAATGGAGCTAGGAGAAAGGTCTCTATTGAAAAACGATTATTTAAACATCTGTCATGTCAGTGTACCAACATTTTTTCCGCTATGGAAGATGTTTATGCAAAGTGAACTTTGCTGTGCTGAGGTCGTGCTGCGCTTTCCCATGCTGAGTATTGTGTGCTCTTTGCAGTGCTTGCTTTGCAGGCTTTCTATCCATGTTTGTCTTGTGGATGTCCTCCTGCACTCTCTAGCTTCATTCTACTCTAGGTCCAAGAAGCAGAAGGACAAAGAATGATTCCCATTTTAGATAGGAAGGCTTCTTTCCATCCTTATGAAGTACTTTAAAGCTGACAGCATGGCTTAAATTTTAAAATAGCTGCAAAGAGTGCTCTAGCACTTTCCACAGCCAGAAAAATGTGAAGGCATTTCAAGTTAAGAACATTTTAAGACTACATTTTAGATGTGTTCCAGTTGTTATCACAGCTTTGCTTGTTACATTCCTGAAAAATTACTGGCAGTGAGGATCAGTGAGTTTTTGTTTTGCTGCTCATGACTTAAGATTGTCAGGGTGCCAGCCATTTAAAAGGTAGAGAATATTTTGGACTAAATCTTTTATTTCCACAAGCATTCTTTTTCCCTGAAAAATCTTAACAAAAATATACATGAGAGAATGGAATGTTGTTTGTAAAGTTGAGAAGCAAATAGTAAGAGGGTGAGACACCCTTGCACTGAAACTTTTAATTTCCTAGCAAAGGTAATGTTTATTGATTTTTTTAATTTTTTTTTTTCCCCAGCACCCGTTCAACTTTTGGGTTGTTCCTGTAACCTTTAGTACCATTTTTCATTGTTTAGAAAAGCCTGCCAGAACAGTGTCTGCTCAAATCTTTTTTGAATGTATCCTCTTAAATGTTCTTAACTGTGAGTCATACATCAAAACATTTAGTGGTAGAGGTGAAAAGCAGCAAGAGAGAAATGAACACTAAGGTTAAAGTCTGCTCAAGTTGGTATCAAATCACATTTTGTTCATTAGGAGGCACGTGCCTACAAGCTTTTGTGGGATTGAGCCTCTATCAAGTTTTATTTCCAGCTTATTCAAACTGTGTGAAATGAGTGGGTAGAGTGTTTTAATTTTTTTAATGTTGTCCTCCAACCCAGTAGCTCAGATACTTCTCTTGGAGCTCTGTGCACTGGTGATTTTCCCTGATGTGAGTAAAATATAAAAGATTGTAGGCTTGTGTTTATATCCTTCCTGTTTTCTTCTTCTAGCTTCCTCATGCCAACATAACTAGATAATAGTTGTGTAATAGCTCTGCATTTACAGTATGTTCCACAGAGTGACTTTCATGTGCAAGAGTGCTTAAAACTGCAAAGGGAAATCCCTTTTCCATAGGGAAATTGTGGTTGCTGCTGGAGTGGAAATGCTTCAGCCAGTCTTCAGCAGTTCAGCTCAGGGAAAGTAAATAGACTTCTTCAGCTGGATTTAGGGAAGCTATTTAAGTGTACAAAATAATACATAAATATTGCCCCCACTCCAATCCCTCCTCCCTCTTCAAGGACAAGAAGGTTGCCAGCTATTCTTTCTCCAAAGTACAGTGGAATCTTTACTTCTTTGAATTTAAAAAAAAAAATAAAAATCCTACTGGTAGGGAATTC
This sequence comes from Chloroceryle aenea, assembly GCA_013399075.1. Classification (NCBI taxonomy): domain Eukaryota; kingdom Metazoa; phylum Chordata; class Aves; order Coraciiformes; family Cerylidae; genus Chloroceryle; species Chloroceryle aenea. Next base: position 381,822 of record VWZY01007467.1, on the reverse strand, counting down.
TGCCAGTCTCATAGGAGAGCATGTAACATGAAAACTGACAGTTTAAAAAGAATGAATGCAAACATTGTTATCCTAGTTCTCTGCTGAAACACTAATAAACTAGTGATGACAGGAAGCTAGATAATTCATCCATATCTTTGAAAGTATGAATGATGATTAAACTGATCTAGAAAGCTATATGGAGTAAGACCCTAAAACTGTAAGATGGAAGACCTGAAAGCAGTGATGGTGACTTGTGAAGATACTCTTATCTGGGCTGTTCACTGGCAACAGTTTATGGTTAGCTGGGCTGGAACTGCTTTAAAAAGCAGCTCATTGAAAGGGGAGCTGTAGAAACACAGAGCACTTCAGCACCTTCTCAGAGCTGCTGTTTGGCTGCTTTTGTTGAAGCTGTGTCAGGAGAAATAATGGCAGCAGATTTAATAAGGTACTAATTTCTTGTGGAAATACCATGTTTACCTGATTGCTGGAGAGGAGGACAGATATAAGATGGCATTATGTGAAATGTATGTTCTTTGTGTTGTGAGTCTATAGAATCGCAGAATAGCTGAGGTTAGAAAGGACCTCTGGAGACATGTTAATCCAATAGCCTCCCCTCAAAACAGGGTTGACTGGAGCAGGTTGCTCAGGGCCACATCCAGGCTGTTTTTCATTATCTCCAAGACTCCAGCCTCTCTAGGCAAAACTGTTCCAATGTTTGACTGCTGTTACAGTGAGTTTAAGAAAAATCTTTTGTTTACATGGAATTTTCTGCATTTCAATTTGTGTCCATTGCCTATTGTCCTTTGACTGGGCACTGCTTAGAGTAATCTGGCTCCATGTTCTTCACTCCCCCATCAGGCATTTATACACATTGATAAGATTTCCCCTGAGCCTTTTCTTCTAAAGGTTAAACAGTCCCAGCTCTCTCAGCCTCGCTTCGTATGTCAGATGCTCCAATCTCTTAGTAATCTCAGTGCCCTTCCTCTTTACTTGCTCCAGTGCATTCATGTCTCCCTTGTACTGGAGGTCTGGAACTGGACACAGTGCTTTGTATGGGTCTGGCTCATGCTGAGCAGAGGGGAAGGACCACCTTCCTTGACCACTGGCAATGTTTTTCCTAACACAGCCCAGGGTGCTGTTGCTGCCTTTGCTGCAGAGGCACACTGCTGTCTCATGGGCACCTTGTCTATTGCGACTCCCAGCAGCTGGTATCTGGCATGTACTGTTGCATGTGGTTGTTCCTTCCCAAGGGTAGGATTTGGCATTTCCCTTTGAATTTCATGAGGTTCCTGTTTGCCCGTTTGTCCAGCCTGTTGAGGTCCCAATGCAGGGCAACACAACCATCTGGAGCATTAATTTTGTATCCTCTGCAAACTTTGGAGGTGCACTTTGACCCATCATCTAGGTCACTAATGATGATGTCGTCGCACAGTTCAGGTCAACTTACTTTCCCACTGAAGCAGAAAAGGTACAAGATTACTTTTTTAATTATTGGTTGCATTACTTTAACTTTATAGCTTCACTATTTCATTGTTGTTCCTGAACATAGCAGTGTGCTTTGATATTAGAAGCTAGAGTACTTCTGTCAAAACTGTGACAATATTGTAGCAGAAGTTCTTTGCTGAAAGCGATTCAGGCAGAACTTGAGAAGGAAAGAAGTAATGGAACTTGTAACATTTAATGCACTGTCAGTACAGTGTAAAACAAAACCTAAAATATGGCACTTGTAGATCACTACCTGATCCATTAAGTGCTTTTTCAAGTAGAAGGCTGACACAGTAAGCTACCCATGGATACGAGTCACAGTCAGCTTTGTGCTAGCTCAGTGTGGACACTTGCAGCTCATGCTAAATCCAGCTTCAGACTGGGTGCTCTGAGTCACCGAGTGTGTGTTGAACGTCCAGACCAAGCATGAGCATTCGTGTGTGGCTGAATAATGCACTTCCTGTCACAACACACTGAGTGCACGTCAGCCAAGGAGCGTGACACCTTCACTGCAGCAGTTCTTCAGCGCTGGCCTCTGTGCTGCTCTGGTTTAAGGAAGTTCAGTACTGTGGGACTTAAGAAGTTTGACATTGGAAAGCAGCTAAAGTAGGAGTTGGCTCCTGTGGGAATTGGTCTTTTTTCCACCCCTGCCCGCTCCCTGTGAAACACATTTTGAAGTGATTAGTGAAAGAAGAAAACACAGTCAAAGCCAGTAAGTGTGGCCATGAGCTAGAGATGTTGCTTGATTATCAGTACTGCATTGTGCCTCTAGGAAAATACCTTCAAGAAAAACGCTGTTGCACATTTAACAGAAAACCTTCTGTTAGTATCTTCAAAGTGTCTAATGTTGCAATTCACAGTCCTAGCAAACATGATTTGCAGTGTTTTCACAGGACAGTGCTCTGAGATCTTGTGAATTTTGTGTATGTTTTCTGGTGTAGAAATAATATGTTTGTATGGTAGCTAGTACATTTGGGTCTTTAAATCTTGATAAAGCAAGAATATCTGTCAAATCCTTGACTCTCTGTGTAGTGAATGTTTTCCAAGGGCTGGGAAGCAGGAGTAAAGATGAGCTTCAAGCATTTGCCAGATATTTTAATGGGAGGAAAATGCTTCATAACTCAGTCTAATAGGAGTGGAGCGCTCTCTGGATGTTATGGACTACCCAGTGTTGATTTTTTTCTGGTATGTCTAAACCTCTTCTCATGGTCTTCCTATTTAGTAGGTCCTATATTAATCAGCATAATAGTGCACCTTTTGGGCCCACAGAATTAGAAAGGTACTGTTTTGACAGGTGGGTATTTGCTATAAAGGTATGCTGGCAAAATCCATCAGTCCTTACAAGCTTAAACTGCCTTTATTGTACACTTGGCCTCCCATAGCTTACAGCCTTGAGATATGCTATAGAGGAAGTATTTCTTAACCCAGAATATGAAATATGCTACACTGATTACTTAAAATACATTATTGCTTATTTAAAGAGTTTTTAAGGTATCTTTTTTCTTGCTAGCCAGCAATTCAACTGCTTTACAGTCTACTTTTGATTCTCCTCAGTCCTAAGTGGGTTATATTGAGTTCTAAGCTAGTGAGAGCTAAAGTATAATATATAAAGTATAATGTGTTAAGTAGAATATATTCTGATCAGATCAGTAATCCTTAATGTTTTAAGAGAAATGCTGTCACTTCATCTGGAAGAGGTTATTTTGGGAGCAGTTTGATTGGAAAATAGGATCTCTATCCTAACCCTAATGGCTCCAGCCATTTTTGGGGGTGTCTGGAATGTGCAAACACACAAGGAGGATGACAACCTCCTTCATTTAAAGAGGTGATACTGTGGTCATAATTAACAAATACTTGTAGAAGAAAAAAGGATCAAAGCAAATGAAAGGACTTGCTCAGGGCACAAACCTGCTGTGTGACCTTAGCTTATCAACTCAAGGACTTCTTTGGGAAGGGAGGAATGCTTAGGGTTTTGTTAGTATCCAAATATTTCTACTAAAAAGAGAAAAGTAAAGAAATTTCCTATGAGGCATGAGTCCAAGCTGGCTGCTATAATCAAGTGGATCAAAATTACTGGTGTCTGATGTCCCCCAGTGTGGCTCTAGATAGGGCTCTAAAATGGCTGTCAACTTGCTTACATAAGGATGCAAGACAGTTTGATGGAACTGTAAAATGGCTTTGTAAAGCACTTCATTTTGTTGTTGGAAGCCTTGTTCAGAAGTTCATAATGTGTTCAGTAATAAGTTACTAGCAGTTTGTGTGAAAGGGTAGTATTTTGCAAGCTTATAATTGCTTCTGTTGAGTAAAATATGTGTGTAGCAGATGGATAGTCCAAGAATTTTGCTGCTAATTCTCTCCTGTATTGAAGTAGCAGCTTTGAATATTATAATGATTATTTTCTTTCTAGACACAGCTGCTCTAGAATATGCAGTACTGACTTCCTGAGTTGTAAATCTGACATGTTTTTAACTCCTAGGCTTTATGCTGCAAAAACATTGAGACTGAAAGAACTATTTTTTTTAAATCCGCATGATCTGCAACTGCATTTAGGTTTAAGGAAATTTATCTGTTTTGATCTGTAGCTTTTCAAGAATTTATATTAATGCTTGTATCTAATTAAACCTAAATCTAGCAATTATTTGAAGCTTCTCATTCCTAAAATAAGCTACTTCTCCTTTCTTCTACTTGCTTTTCCTTTTCTGATTTTGCCTAGAGCAAGGAGAAAATATTACTATTTCAAGGGGTTGATAAGAGCTACACATCAGAAGAATTCATTCAATGAATGAGTGGTGATAGTTTCCATTTTTGGATGAGTTCAGTAACTAGAAATGATGCTGATTCAGTTCTGAAGTAATCCCAAGAGTTATTCAGGAAGAAAAAGTGTATAAAAATACTGAATTTCAGTAATTCTGCATGGAAATGCTTCATTTTTTAATTGGTTTGAGGGAAACTTGCAATAGTTGATTGTACCCTACCTCATCTTTCAAATGGCATCCTGTACACTAGATGTCTTCTGTGTTTTGTTGAAGGTGAGCATGGTGGTCTAATTTTAGTGTCAAGGAAGCAGCTTAATGCTCAAAGTGTTTCTTGCTGGGTTTACCTTTCTCTTGTCCCTGTTTGTTTCGAGATGGTTATTTTGTTTCTGTATTCCTGTACTTCCTCTTTCCTCTTGCGTAAAGTAGAGATAAGTTGTCTTTGCTTATATCTCTTTTTGAAATGCAGTTTCATCACTGCAGCTTTTCACCTTCTATCTATCTGTGGCCAGGTTAAATTTTGTATAAAGGCACAATATATGTCATTTGAAAAAGCTTATTTATACCATTAAAGTCTTCAGCTGAGTTCTCTCTGAGACCTGTAGATTTATACAAATCTCTGATGCTTTCCAGGTGTTATAAACTAACACAGTTGAGGAGAGGAAGCACATCATTTTTCTGACCCTTGAAAGGATAGTTCTGTAATGGTTGCCCCGACCTAATCTGGTAGGACTCTATTTTATTTTATTTTTCTTGAAACTCTTTTAAAATCCATTTCAAATTCCCTCTTGCCCATGATTCAGTTCATTTGAAAAGATACACAATGGAGGTATTTGTGTTTAAAAAAATAATCTGCACTTTAGGTGGCAAGGAGTTGCATTCAGTAAGAAGGCTGTAATGTTAAATAAAGATGATTTCACACAGATATCAGGATATATAGTTAAAACATCCCTGCATTTGTGTTGGTACTGCAGTCTTTTACACAATTAACCTATGTAAAAGGTGGTTGTTTTGGTTAACAATACTTTTTTTTCTTTTCTTTTTTTTTTTTAAAGAAACCTTTGAAAATTCCTCTTAACAGGAGCCTGAGGAATCATAAATGGTCTTACTTTCACCACCAAATAATTCTTCCTTCAGTTGTGGTGACTTTTTTGAACTATAACTCTTAGTCTATAATTTCCAAAAAGCAAATGATACTTTTTTACTTTCTGTGCTTTTCAGCTCCATGTGAACTAGTTTGTTACATGCAGTCACTGTGGGGTAGAAACTCTTTTTTGATGATAGCATTCCAAAAAAGATTTAGGATCTAGTTTTCACTCTTATTTGATATTCTTCAGGTTTGAATCTATGTAAATGAAGAAGGAATCTAGCCTGTGTTGTAGCATGTGACCAGATCAATTTGAGGACTGGTGTGCTAAAGATCTAGTGTGAGGCTAAAGACTTAAGGGAGAATAAAGGCTTACATTTTTCACTGTATTTTAGCTATGAAAGAAACATGTGCAATTCAAGCTTTCAGTTTTACTGTGTACCACTTTGGAATCTTGCAGGCAGCATTAGGCTGATATCTGAAGTTTCATGCAGTAGGCATTATACTTTGGCTTCCTATGCCTCTAAAGGAGCAGAACTGCTGGATGTAACACTTACTATAAGTAAGCTTATTTGACTTAGGGAAAAGTCTGTCTCCTGTGTCTAGTCTTCCCTGAAATTCTCTGATAAATGCTGAAGTATTCTGAGGGGTTTTTTGATAGCTGTATAAATCACAGAATGGTTTGGGTTGGAAGGAACCCTTCAAGGACATCTAGTCCAACCCCCCTGCAGGGAGCAGGGACATCTGCAACCAGAGCAGATTGCCCAGAGCCCTGACCAACCAGGGATGGGGCATCTACCACCTTGCTGGGCAACCTGGGCCAGTGTCTCACAACCCCCAGTGTAAAAAATGTCTTCCTACTCTCTAGTCTAAATCTCCCTCTCTTTGTTTAAAAGCATCACCCCTTGTCTCGGCACAACAGGCCCTGCTGAAACATCTGTCCCCATCTTTCTGACAGGCCCCTTTAAGTACTGAAAGGCCACAGTAAGGTCTCTCTAGACTGTGTCACTGAGCACCGCATCCAGTCTTTCCTTAAAAACCTCCAGGGATGGTGACTCTACCACCTCCCTGGGCAGTCCATTCCAGTGTCTAATCGCCCTTTCTGTGAGGAAGTGCTTCCTAAGATCCATCCTAAACCTCCCCTGGAGCAGCTTCAGGCCATGCCCTCTAAGAAAAAGTGGAACGCTTTGTTTTGGTGCTTCTACTTTACTAAGTAAAATAATAGTGAGTTTTTTTAATACATGCAATTGGTTGGGTTTTTTTTCCTTTCAACCTATGGCTTATTGATGCAGAAATATCTTCCAGAATAATCATGTATGGAGTAATGTACATCAGTTAATGTGGCTTTCAAAAAGTGAAGTCATGATGTGCAAAGACACTGCATTTCTATGTTAAAAAAAAAAGTGGTGGATTTGATTGATAGTTTATTCATCTTAATGTTGGTGGGTGGGTTGGTTGGTTGTGAGTTTTTTGGGATATCCTTTATGAGGAACTCTTGAAAGAAAGAAGACAGAACTTTTCTGGTTACCTAACTGGGAGGCATAAGAAACAGGAATTTAGTATCAAGCCTCTGTAATGGAAGAAGTTTAGTGTCAGGGTTCTACTGGGGTCTCTGCCAGTACTGCAGATATTCAGATATTTGAACATCCTGGAAGAGTCAATGCTGAGGTGATCTCTTTTTCTTGATGATACTAAGAAAATGGAGGTTTTGCAGATGAAACCCATGTGTGAAGCACTAGAGAAGGATGAGAGACTAGACAGGTATTAAAATAGATGAAATTCAGTATATAGACAAGTGAAATGTGTTGCAGTTTTTAGGTATGGTAGGAAGAAAAACAATCTTAGTCTTACATACACAATAACTGACTCAGAAATAATCGTCATTGATGAGTGGCATCTTGGGCTTATAGTGAATGTTTTCTGGGAATTATCAGGTTAATACTGACAAACTTTAGAGAAAAGTGAGAACGGGAAGAATGGAGAACCTCATTATGTAGCAATGAGAATCCGTGGCTGCTTCTTTCAAGTAGTGTAAGCTAACGTATTTTCTCCCTTCCTTCATACTGAAAAAGAATGTAGTAGAACTGGAAAATGTCTACAGAGGTGCAAGAATGATTAGAGATGTGGGATGCCTGTCTTCAAAGAATGGTTTAGAAAGAGCTTCTTCAATCTCAAGAGACATGAGGGGCATAGGAGAGAGTGGATGTTCCCTTTCTTGTTTCCAAAACAAGAACGAAAGGGTTTCAAATTAGGCTAGCAGTTGACAAGTCAAAACTGAGGAGCGTTTCCTCATACAGTGTGTGAGGCTGTGAAATGTCTCACCATAAGATGTTGCAGTGCTAAAACTCCACAGGTCAACAGCAACTACTAGAGTTCATGGATGAGAAGCACCCCGTGGTGTTTCTACTGTAAAACTCTCACCTCTGGCTCAAGAAGCCCAAAAAGGCTCATTGGGATTATAACTTGGTTTTTCCTTTTATTTTTTTTTTCCAAGTGCTGCACCTGATGGATGTTGTCAGTGAAAGAATAGTGGCAGAGGATTCCCTTTGGTTTTACTTGGTACAGTCATTCATATCTTGATAGGGAGATGAATTTGGTGTCTAAAATTAGTAATGGGGATCTATGATCCTGTCTCTCTCTAGATGGATTTGTAAAATGAAGGTATGAAAGGACTGCTGCAGACTGTATTTCAGGCTTCTGTTGGAATCCAAGCGAACTGCAGAGCTAATTTGAGTTGCTGAGGGTCGTGCTTAGTTCTGAAACTTCCCAAGGGTGAGGATTCTACCACCTTTCTGGGCTGCTGTTTCAGTGCTTACCAACTCTCCTGGTTAAAATTGTTTCCTTATGTCCAGAGAGTATTTTCTTTGCCAGTTGCCAGCTCTGCCTCCTTCATTTTTGTGCAGTAACTCTGAGAAGAGTCTGGCTAGCTCTTATCTATGACCTTCACCTTTTGGTAGTGGAAGACTTCTATCAGATTATGCTGTTCCAAACTCCCTGTAGCTTTCACTTCACAGGCAAGTGAAACAAGCCTGCCCCTCTCAGCCTCTCTTTGGATTTTATATCCTCCAACCAGCTAACCGTTGTGGTGGCAGCCTTCTGGACTCTTTCCAGTTTGTCAACATCTCTTCTTTGGCAGAGGAGGAAGTGACCTGAAAACCAGACTCAGTATTCCAGATGCATCTGCATGAGTGCTGAGCTCACAGAACAATTGCTCCTCTCAACCCACAGCCTTTAAACTTGCTAATGCAGCCTGGTGTGTGGTTAACTTTCACGGCCACAAGAGTCAGTGGCTGATTCACATCCAACCTGCTGCCCACCTGAACCTCTACATCTTTTTCTGAAGTGATCCTAGCCAGTTATACCACAGCCTGTGCTAATGAGTGGGGTGGTTTTGTGCCGTGTGTAGGGCTCTATTTTCTGTCTTGATTGTGTATCATAAAGTTCTTGGTGTGTTTCTACAGCTTTTCATTTCTTCTGAATGCCAGGTCTGCCAGCCAGCATTATCAAGTACTCCACCAATTGGTTTTCCTCTGAGTTTTCTGATTGTGTGCTCTGTTCCATAGTGCAGATGGCTGAAGACGTATGTTGGAGCTGATAACATTCCTTGGGAGGAAAGCAGTACTTGTAATTGGCCACCAGGTAGCTTTTGAAACACAGACCATTATTCTTTGAGTCTGGCTGTCCAGTCAGTCCCTAACCCATGTTATATTCAGCCATTCAGTCCATGTCTCCCCAGTTTGGCTACAAGGGTACTGTGGGATGCCGTGTCAAAAGCATCATGATGCTTATGAAAGCTGCCAGCGTGATTCTGTCATTCACAGGCAATCAGTGCATCACTGAAAGCAAAGAGCATTGTCAAGCTTGATTCACTTATGGCAAATCTAGACTGGCTAGTCCCAGTCACTTCTATGAGCATGGAAATTACTTTCACCTACTTCCCCCCCTAACTTTTTCAAGAACTGAGATGAGGCAGGCCTGCCTGTAGTTTCCTTGAGTTTTCCAGGTTATCTTTTTGGAAGAGAGGCAAGGAACTTGTCCTTTTGAGTCATTGAGGTCTTGTCATGGTGAAGAAGGCATTTCAGAGATGATGATAGCAGCTTTATAGTATCATCGAAGAGCTCCCTCCCTTCTGGTCCATGAACCCGTATGTCTTCATCTTGCTTTAGACTTCCCCTGTGAATAGCACATCTCTCCCCAGACACAGTTGCTCATACAAGATCAGGAAGGTTTAGCAGACCATCTTACAAGTAAAGACAGATGTGGCATTTAGAAATGAGACTTTCTGCCGTCCTTCGTTGCCAGGTCACAAACTCAATTTTGTGGATGCCTTTCTTCATCTTCCTTGTACTGCTCATCTGTCTTATAAAGCCCTCGTAATTGCAATTGATTATTAATTTGAACTCTAGTTGAATAAAGTGAATGTACGTGCTGCCCATGATGGTACCGAGTGCTGGATTTCCAGCTGTGGCTCAGAATCCTTTTCCTCCATCATGACTGGAAGACTAACACCTCTGCGAAGATGATCTTGCCACAATTCATATTTCTTTTGTTATCATGTACTTTCCCCAAGGAGAGAGCCCTTCAACAGTGCATGTCTTCACTTTGTTTGCAAACCCCTGGTTATTAGTGAGTGACTGTGTCTGTGTCTGTCAGGGAAGCTGCCAATGTTTAAGGAAGGTAAAACTTCACCACATTCTTGAGATGCCATTAAGCTGCCTAGTAGAATTCGAGGTGCTAAAACCAGTGTAAGTATTCCAGTGTGCCTGTCTTACTCCCACCACCATGAATACCATTGAGGTAGCAGAGCTTTTTAAGCTTTGATCACTATAATTAATGAACTTCTGTGAGGGGAAGGTGATTTGTGCTCTGCTCTCCCTTTTTGTATTGTTAAGGACTATAGATAGTATCTTGGGGTTTTTTAAAGCCAGTTTTCTCTGAACCTGTAGGGAGAGACATGGGCTGAGTTGAGAGTACTTATTGGCAGTCTGTTTCTATATATAAAATCTGTAGATGGAGTACTGTGTGCCCATGGATACATTTTGAAAACCCTAAGAAAAGGAAAATTAATTTCATTAAAATTTTGATAATAGATGGAGAAACCAAGGTAGGGCTGCATTGTAGGCTGCTGTGTAGAGGACTGGCTGGTTTAACTTGATGTTATTTATATTTCTTTAAATATTTTTTTACAGACAAACACTTGGAAAGTATTTACAATTTGCTAACCATGAGGATAAAATAGATGTAAGCATTTAATACCTGCTGGTTTTTTTCAAGTTTTAATATATACTGAGAAAATCAAGAAAATGGTATCACATAGTAAATGAATATCTTACTGAAAAATGTATTTTGATCAAAATATATCCAGTATTATTATAAAATACACTATATTTATGGGTATTTCAAGTTAAATTTTATGAGGCTTATTAGAAGATAAATTGCCTACAGTTGCACAATTCAAATAGTTTTAGCTACTTCATGATTTTGGAACTAGTCAGTCTTGCCTTACTCACATTCACAAGCTGGAAGAGGACTGTTTGGGCTGAAGGCCAGATAGTTAACATCAGAGTTGAGTTCCTAAGTGTAAGCTTAAAAACTTGTTCTGACAATCTTAGCTCTGCTGTTTTCTACTCCCTCCTCTCAGATGAACAGCCAAGGTCAAAATACAGTTCTTGTAGCAATCCTTCTTCCACTAGTTTAAGCTTTTAGACCCAGAAGGATCCTCTCCTAAGTCTTGTCTCCACTGGAAACAAACTAGAGATTGTTGGAGCATCTTCTGGGACAGTGTACCAGACTTTTCTGACTTTCTAAAACCAGAGTGAAGTAACTCCTGAAATGAAGACGACACTTGGATCAGGTTCTTCAGTTGTCTTTGCGCTCTGTTAGCACTTACCACCTGGCAACAGTCATGCTACATTTGCAGAAGCCTCCAGCCAAGCTGATTTTCCTTCACATCACAGTCGCAAAATTTTGATCTTGGAAAAACTTGAGTTACTGTAATTTTATCTGTTGTGTAGGCTGTTCTAACTTAAGTCAAATTCCTTTTCCTTGGGTTTATTTCACCTGGTTTAGTGCATGCCTAAATTGAATAATGTGTCTGCAGCTGTGGAACCTGATGAACAAAAGAAGCTGAGCCTTTCAATGACAGTAGGTTTTAACTGTGCTGCCCACTAATTTTACAAATTCTCTTGTATGCTTATGGTAAGAGCCAACTGAAGTGTGGTTTCTCAAGCTCTAATGAGTAGGATGGGTTGGTGTTGTACTTTTACAGAATACATTCTGGTCAGTTCTTGCTGCTTTATTTCAAATTTTTCAATGTTTAGTAGCTGATTAACCTTTTTTCTTGACTGTAATGCATCTCTAGGCTGAGTTCTTCAGGTCACTCTTGTCCTTAAAGAATAGCTGTAATCCAGCTTGGTCTTAACCCTGGTTAAGAGTGTTTACTGTCCATTTCAGTTGGGAAAATAAGTTCATTGTACTTTAAAGTAATTTCCTTTTTCATGGTACACTAAAATTATGTTTAGCAATATATTTATTTCTGTTTACTTTCAGACTATATAGCAAAATTCTTCAACTTCTAGCCTATTCCACACAGGTTATTCTGATCTTTTTTGGGGTAGGAAAATTAAAGGTAAAACAAGTTTCAAAAACCTACTTCATCTTGACACATTATAAATGATATATAATGACGCCAGCTAAAATTGAAAGTCCAGTTGTTCTAAATGTCATATGAACACAGACTGTGCCAGAAATTTGCACGCCAAAGAGACAAAACATGGGAAATGGAAACTGTTATTGCTCATGTGCAGATAAGAAACTAGGGGAAAGGGAGATTAAAGCTAGAATTACTTTTTTTTTTCAGACTGACTAGATGTGTGTCCACTTCAGCTGATGGCTCAAAATTTAACAAACACTTCTGTAACAACTTAAATAATAGCAGCATCGCGATTGATGTAGCTTTTCAGTGTGCTGTGGAAAGCTGATTAGCAAAGTACTTGCAGAAATTAAATTCAGTAGATTGCGAGTAACTGAAGGAAACATTTTTTGATTAATGGTAAGAAAAATGGGGGTGTGAAGAGAAGTTGTCTTAATACTATCTGGCATCGAGTTTTTGAGTTGGAAACAAGCTTCCATGTTCAAAAGCATGAGATGTCAAAATAATGGCCCCCAAAAACATCCGTGGTGCTTTAAAGCATTTTATCTTTTTTTTTTTAATGGAAATAGAGAAGGGAAATAAGAGCTAAAGTTGGAATAAAAGATGGTAACGTAGGCAAGTATGTGTTGAAGCTTCCTAATTGTGATACTTGTAAGCGGTTTGATTTTGGGGAGTGGTGGTGCTGGGATTTTTAGGGGAGAATGTACAAGGAAAATAGTTGGTTTAGCTTGATACTTCCTGTGGCAAGGGCTTGTTCTGTCATTTGTGTAGGTCTTAGTTTGAGATGCCAAAACAAACCATCAAATAGATCATTGCAGTCTTTCTGAGAGGAAAAGGAGCTCTTTCTTACCTTATCAGGAGTATCCTTGTGGCATACATCTACTACAAATAAGAGCAACCTATTGTAGGTCAGAGTCTTGGAAAGCAGGTACTTGGCTCGTCTTCCTTACTCTGAACCTAAACTGTTTCTCACTGTATCTCTACTTAATGAATTGTAATGATTAACTAGTAACCTCTACTAATAGAGCCCAAAAGGAGAGTGGACCCTGGGGATACTCACTTGCATGCAAGTGATTACAAGGAAGAAATTGGAAACAATCTTGATATAATTGATTAGAAGTGATGTACTTGAAAGATTTGTAATCAAACATGTACGTGATATGTACCAAACAGAACACTGATTTGCATTTCCTGTTTTACCTTTAAAATGGGTAATCTGATTGCTAGCTAAATTATGCCTTTGATTAGTGGAAAAGCAATCAAGATTATAACCATCTGAAAAAAAACTTGTTACAGACTTTTTCAAGATACGAATGAATTAAGTGCATAGCACTTGAATGTTTTTATTCTAAAATTTCTGTTTGTGTGGGAATAGAAGTTCCTCTCTATATTGCTAATGATGTCACAGTAGTGGAAGCAGCATGATAGGTGTAGTTTAGCACTTATCATAAGCAGTCCCCAAATCATTCAGTGCCCTGAAATTTGGCTAGGCTGTAGACTACTATCTTATGTGTGTCCTTAATGGCCATCAGTAGCACTTTTGATATGGCTGTCCTGTGAAGGTGTGGCACAAATAGGACAGGAGACCTCCAAGACTGGTTAGTCCTTAAACCAAGGAATGGAACCTTAGAGGAATTTAACAGGCTTAGTTGTATAGTGTATGCTTTTTTCACTAACAGAAAACTTAAATGGGGTTTGGGGTTTCTCTTGTAATTTGTTACAATCCTAGAATTACAAAGTGGTCTTTCATGAGCAGAAGTACATAGGAGAGCTATTGGACTTCCTGAATAACCATTGGTATACTATGGATACAGTTTTCAATAGCCAATATACATTATATATGCTTGCTCAAAGGGACCTTTCTCTTTTATGAACTCCTGAAGGAAAGTGTAAGCTTAAAGCCACTGTAAACTTAAAGCCATGTTCTGAAGGATGGTGTCTTACTGGAAGATAACTCATAGCTTTTCCTTTTTTTGATTTGTCTGTTTTCTGTTCTTTCTCAACAGTTCACATCAGTGCTTGACGTAGTCAAAGACAGGTAAAATTGGTATCAGAAAAGAATCTAACATTTTATTTCCTGACAGTTTTTCTCATAACCTTTGGAGTGTTGGACCCTAGCTGAGGGGGTTTAAATAAAGGGCTTTGATATGAGAACTCAAGGTTGGTTAATGACCTCTAGTGTCCTGGAACCTAGGTATTCTGACAGCATCAGATAATATCTTTTAAACTCTAGAAGACCTGGCTTTTAATATAGAAATTCTAATGATTTGATATTTTTTATTTAGGTGCCCTATGAAACACTGAACAAACGGTTTCGAGCCGCACAGAAAAACATTGATCGAGAGACCAGCCACGTTACAATGGTTGTGGCAGAGCTGGAGAAGACGCTGAGCAGTTGTCCTGCTGTGGATTCTGTTGTTAGTCTCCTAGATGGAGTAGTTGAAAAACTCAGTGTTCTGAAACGAAAGGTGAGTGGCGTTCTGCCTTCTGATTGCTTAGACTTTACAAAGGTAACAGAAGGAGTTTTCTGCAATGCTTTTTGCTTGGATTTTCTCCCCGAAGATGTATGTATTACTGATGCTGTAAAGAAAGGCCTTAGAATGCACAGCAAAACACCAAAGCTTATTGTATTGTGCTTCACTGCACTTAAGTTCTGCACTTTGTGTTCCATGACTAAGTATACCAAACTTCCAAGAGGTAAAATTAATACGTACTTACAGTCCCAAAAATGAATTTTTCTATCCACAGAAGAGAATTAGCAAAATGAATTGGTTTGTATCAATTACCACTTGTCTAATGGAAAGATTTGTGCCGTTGCATTTATTGATCACTTGAGAAGCAAAAATGGATAGATTAGTCTGAAAACTGTTTAAACCCCATTGGGGGGAGGGGGGGCAGTTGTATGCAGGGTTGAGGCTTCTTTGCACAAGAATGTACAAGTTGTCCTGGACTGTTACTTGAACACTTATTTTATAAACTCTAAAGTTCTAGGGTGGAAGATTCCTAGGGAATATTAGTAAAAGCATTTTATAGCTGAGCAGGATAACCTGCTTCTAGATGTTAAGCTGGAAAGTTTGGCTGTATTTTGCACACGCATTCATGACTACCACATCTTTCTAAGAAGGAGGAGTTAAAAATATAAACTATATAGTTTAAGCCATCCTTATTTTGGATGGGAATATTACTCATCCTGAGACTCATCAGAACACTTACTTGAAAGAAATCTTGCAGAAAAATGAAAATAGCTCTGTCACTTGGCTTTAGAGCAGTGCTTCTCCAAAAATAGATGAAACAAATGGTAGCAG
This sequence comes from Chloroceryle aenea, assembly GCA_013399075.1. Lineage (NCBI taxonomy): Eukaryota > Metazoa > Chordata > Aves > Coraciiformes > Cerylidae > Chloroceryle > Chloroceryle aenea. The sequence goes on along the minus strand of VWZY01007467.1, from coordinate 366,558 downwards.
AGTCATTTCATTAAAACTTAAATGAAATAACACAGTCTGAAGATTTATATCTGTTGGGTAAGTGAAGCATCAAAATACCTTGGAGGTGCACAACTTGAAAATAATGCTGTCATGTATGTTGATTTGGGGTTTTCTGCTTGAACAGGTTAGCTGGGTGTTGAAAAGCTGTTCTGCAAAAAACTTCATAAATCTAATTGCTGTTTTCGTCTTTGATTTGTGAGACTTAGAGGTCTTGAAGGATAGATTTTCTTCATTTCTCTGTTACAGAAAGAAATTAATGCTATGTCTGAAGGAGGTGTTATATTTTTTGCTTGTAGGTGTGTAGTAACGATGTGGAGGAGTAAGTTATTCACTTGTTAAATCTTTGACTGTGGGGGTGTGTCTGAAAGCATCACTGAATGTTTTGGGTGCAAGGCTCCATTTTAGTGTAACTGCTCATTTGTTTTTGACTGCATGAAAGACTGTGGGGGATCTTATAGCTGCTCAGAAAGAACAAAAGCGGGGGGGGGAATCTGTTTAACAGTAAAAGTGTCCTGAAATAGAAAGGTCTTGTTTCTGCTCCAAACCCTCAACTCCAACTGTCTTCTCTGTAATCTCTGCCTCGAGCAAAATGATTGTTTTCTTTAGACCCATGTGGGATCTGTTTCCTCCCATGTTTAGACAAGGATCTGATGAACTGCTGAGATGGCCCTAATAGAATTAGATGGGTCCTTTATTTAACACCTTACTTGCTCTTTAAAAAGATCTTTTCAACACAGCAGGCTTCTTGGGTTCTGAAAATGATCCTGGGGCAACCTTGTCCCTTTTGTATCCTGTTTAATATTCTTGTTCCCTCAGGTTTTATTAATGTCCAGCAGGGCAAGTCCAGATAGACTTGCTTCAGAGGGTTTTGAAAAGGATCTGTAGCCTTTCTGAATGCACTAGAAGGATCAAAAAACAGCAAGAGCTGTGTAAGTCCAGATAGAAAACTGTGAAATGAGAAGGGCCTCAACCTTTGTGCCTGGCTGCCTTGAATACTTCTATTTTTATTCAGAATAAATCTGGAGGTTGCCTTCCCGTCTGATAATACTGTAGGCATCTAACAAGTTAAAGTGAGGGTTGGATTGAGTTAGTGTTTGCTTGCTGAATAGGAAAAGATGCAGTTTATAACTTAAAATACTGATCTCCAAACTGTATGTTACAAAAGAAAGCTAAATTGAGCAGTAGAAGTAACTCAGACTTAAGTGATAAAACCAACTCAGGCTGTAAATGTTTACATGAACTTTATTAAGACTATCTTGTATAGTGACTGGGGGTTTAGATACTTGAATTGGGTATTAAGGACCAGATCAGAGTCAAGCTTAATAGGGGAAAATGCTTGGTAGGATTTTCTTGCACAAGTTTTCATTTATTTCACTTTGCTTTTCAAATATTGATCCTTCCATAAGAAGTCTTTCAATGAGCATGCATAGTGCAAGTCCTGAGAACCCACCTGTGTTTTCAGAGCTGGAGTTGTTATCCAGGGATGGTACTGTAGCCTGAAGAGCTGGAGTACTGGTAAGGTAGCTGTGCCAGCATGGAGTCCAGTGTGGGTTGCTAAAAGTCAACCAGGCTGTTTGGTGTGTGCTTGGTTGGCAAACCTGCGTGGACTTCCCTGTTGCTATAGCTATACAGTTACTCAAGCACAGCAAGTTTAAAATCACCACAAGACAGACAACCCAATTGGAACTTGCATCACTAGTGATATATTGCAGGTGGGAAAGGCAGTAAGCCTCCATCTTCTGCTTTGCCTTTACCTGAGCAAGCATACAAGGTGCTGCAGGCTTTCTTGTGTTCTGCAGCCTGGCAAGACCCAGAGTTGTCAGGTGCTGTGCAGTGAGTCAGCTAGCTTGGAATTGTGATATGTCTGTAATAAAACTGCCTCCTAAATTTTGCAGCATAACTAATCATGAAAGTAAGTATGACCTGAGTGGTTTTTTAATTTAAAAAAAAAACAGATGTGGAGATGTATTAGAGGGTGTGTATTGTGCTGGTCATGCCAATATGTTGGTTTTAAAACAAGTCATTCTGCTTCCTCTGAAGAAATTTATTTTCTTAAGTAAACAGTAGATCCATGTTGCCAGAGTAGCCGAGGTAAGTAAAATAATACCAGCTTAAGAAAGCTGATAACTTCTCAAACTCCTCTAAGACCCTTGAATTCTGTGTGTGGAGGCCAAATGTTTATATAATTTTCATTATTGCATGACTGATTAAAATGGCTCCAGTGTATTAGAAGTAATGTGGGTTTACTCTGCATCACTCCTCAGTAGAACTAATTCAGAAAGACAGCTGCTTGAGGAAGAAGCCATGCATAGGTTAGAGGTGGGAATTCATGACTTTCAACTGTTTGGATAAGATGACTGCAAACCTTCTGCTCTTTGAGTATTATAGCAGTTGCTGCTGTAGCTGGTATGTTGCTGGTTTTGGACTGTTTGCACTTCGAGAACAGTCAATTTTCTCCTTAATGTCAGACAACGTCAAAACTTATACGCAGGTATATCTCAGAGCTGCACCAGTCATGCAAAAACTTATGCACTGCCATAGGAAACATCTTTCTAAGGAAAGAAATGCTGTAGGGAGTAACTGTGTATAACAGGTAAAGTATGCCTACAAACAGTTCTTATTGTATTTTGCTTTAAAACTGCTTTGAAAATGGATTGCTCTGATTTGTTCCTATTAATTTTTACTTTTTAGGCAGTTGAATCAATCCAGGCTGAAGATGAAAGTGCAAAACTCTGCAAACGTAGGATTGAACATCTGAAAGAACATAGTAGTGACCAACCAGCTGCTGCAAACATGTGGAAGAAGAAGCGAATGGATCGTATGATGGTGGAACATCTTCTACGCTGTGGCTACTACAATACAGCTGTGAAACTAGCAAGACAAAGTGGTATTGAGGTTGGTAGCAGTGTGCACTAACTTAACAACATGGTAGTAAAGAGGATGTTGGCAAGTAAGAAGGTGCTGCTTTTGCCCTGCAGCAGCTATTTTTGTATATTGGTGTGTCTTCATTACTAATGTTGATCTGCTAATCCTTTTAGGCCTAAGTTTGTTCTCCTTAATTGATATAAATTGTATCTTAATGTATTAAGTCAAAATTAAAGACATATCTTTTAATCACAAATTAAATGCTTTTAGGTAAACACTTTGCCATACAAAAATTTAGAATAATTCTCAAATGTCATGCAGAATATCTTGATGCCTTTAGGCTGTGATTAAGCAGTTGGTGGGACTTCCCATCTGTTTAGCCACACTTAGATGATGTGTGTAGGTGAATAGACTGAGCAGAACAGCATATGCAGATTGCAAGAACAATTGTTTTATTGTATCATCCTACTATCTAATACATTGAGAGGAAAGCTGGCTTATACTTTAGAAAATAAATTTTGGTACAGTTTGGAGGTTTTAGTAGCCAGTTTATCTTGCATGGTCCATAGAGACTTTTTGCTGTTTTGCTATTCATGATTTTGTGTCTGTTGCTTTCACTTTGACTGGTTAGCTAGGTGGTTCTGCTTCCATGGCAGAATTGCTTATGAAGTATTTGGAGTTTGTGCATCTTGGTGTGGCTTCTCTGTGCAGAGCAGTGAATCCACACTGCTGGACAGCAGCCCTGTGGCGAATGNGGTGGCGGATGGCTTGGGAGTCCTGGTAGATAGCATGTTCTCCATAGAACAGCAAGGTGCCTTTGTGGGCAGGAGGGCCAGTGGCATCCTGGGGTGCATTAAGAAGTGTGTCCAGCAGATTGAGGGGAGTTCTGCTCCCTCTCTACTCTGCACTGGTGAGACCTCAGCTGGAGTACTGCATCCAGTTCTGGGATCCCCAGTTCAGGAGGGACTCAGATTTGCTCGAAAGAGTCCAACGGAGGGCCACAAGGGTGATTAAGGGACTGGAACACATATCCTATGAGGAAAGCCTGAGATACCTGGGGCTCTTTAGTCTGGAGAAGAGAAGACCGAGAGGGTATTTGGTAAATGTTTATAAATATCCAAGGGCTGAGAGTCAAGAGGAAAGGGACAGCCTCTCCTCACTTGTGCCCTGTGATAGGACAAGGGGGAATGGATGTTAGTTGGAACACAAGATGTTCCACCTTAACATGAGGAGGAACTTCTTTGCTGTAAGGGTCACAGAGCACTGGAACAGGCTCCCCAGAGAAGTTGTGGAGTCTCTTTTTCTCTGGAGATTTTCAAAACCTGCCTGGATGTGTTCCTGTGTGACCTGTGCTAGATTGTATGGTCCTGCTCTGGTGGGGGGGTTGGACTCTAAGATCTCCAAGGTTCCTTCCAACCCCTAATACCCTGTGACACACTGTGATCCCCTGACAGCCACAGGACATTAAAACTGATTCTTGAAGAATTTTTATTTTGAGAAATCATGCTTTGCTAATTTTAGGTAGCATTTGCTATTTGATCCTCAGCAATTCTTGAATCTTAAGTTCTTTTGATATTCTTGATCCCAGAAGGTAGGCAACTCTCCTGGTTAAAATATTTCTTCTCTAAAAATAAAGATGCTGAGAGTTTAGCTGTATTATGTGACTTACATACTTAGCCCTTCTTAGGTGACATAGTTCAACACATCTCTGAGCTAGCTGAGGGAAAGATATTTTTGTTACTAGTATCAAATGACAGTACCTGTTCTTGTCTTGTACAATAAGCATACCTGTCACATGGCTCTGTTACTCCTGGGCTGCTTTACCACTCTGATCCTGTTTAACCAGCAGTGATTTCAGTAAATACCAGAAAGAAATGGCAAGTAGAGGATGAATGGAGGTGAGAGGGGAAGTGGGTTACAAGCTATTAATATGAAATAATCCTGAAGAAATTCACTGAAGATGCTGCTGTGCCTCCCTAAAGATAGCCTGTGCTTGTGGATCAAAAAGCAAGGCAATTATTCTGGGATAATTGCAACTGAATGGTCAGCAGCTCTTCCACTTCGGGTAGATGCTTCCCTCTGTTTTGAGCAGGAGCTCATCTGCTGCTGAATCATCATGTTACTGTACCTATGAGGTCTGCTGAAAAAGCACTATGGAAATATTTTCACTTTCTTAGCAAGTTCTATTATGTCTGATTAAGTAATGCTCAGCTTGGGTTTAGACATGAGCATGGCAGCCTGTCATGATACACTGTAAGACCATGTGGTACAAAGTGTTGTGCTTGTGAAGCCTTAATGCTTTTAATTCTGTTTGCCAAATAGAAACTTGTGTTTAAAAAAAGTCTTAGGTTTATTTGACATCTGCCTTTGAGCTTAAGTAGTTTTATTTGTATTATTTCTAAGTGACTTCAGTAATACAGAACTTAGTTGCATGTGTTGAACGCACCGAGGCCATATTATTTCAAGTTTTAATATTGAGTAAAATGCATAATTTCAGCAAAGCTTACATTTTGGCTACATGAAGATAGGGTTCCCTCAGTCTTTCAACATTGTACAGTCTTACTGTATGGTGATACTTACTGGGAACAACTTTTAGAATGGTCAAATACCGACACTTCATCATTATACAGAATTTGTGGGTTTGCTGGTTGAATAAAACAACTTCTCTGTTACATTTTAATCCTTTATTGCTGAAGGACATGAACACTGAAATGTTCTCTAATGCTTAATAATGTCACTTTGCTGTAGAGATTTCAAAATATCATGGTATTCTTCTTGTTCAAGGTAATCTTTCTGCTTAATGTAGTCTCAACTCTAATTTTGATAAATGTCTCCACCACTGCAGGGTTCTGAGGCACTTACCTGTATAGGGGACCTAGTCAAGTCTATTACCTGGTCTCTTTTATGTAAGAGATAGATATCAAGACAATATTGTTACCGTTGGGTAGGCACTATACCTTAAGTAGGAACATGAAGAAAGATGGGGCTTTTGCTGAACTTGTCACCCTTTCAAAGGGGAAGCTGGTAGATAAGTTGAGCCTGACCCATCAATGTGTTCTTATGGCAAAGACAGCTCAACAGGCCCCTGGTTTGCATTGGAATGAACATCATCACCAGCAGTGGAAGGGTGGTGATCCAGCTCCTCTACTCAACGCTGGTTACACCCATCTGAAGTGCTGTGTCTGGTTCTGGGCTCCACAGCAAACACACCGGGGTGTGAAGCCTCCCTGTACTTGTAGGTCTTCAAACCCAGACTGGACTGAGTCCTAAGTAACCTGGTGCATAAATGACCCTGCTTTGAGCAAGGGAACTACACAGCCTCCAGGGGTTCCAGTCTTAACCATTGTGTGACTACAGACCAAATGGCTAGAAATGCCCCTTGCTGCTCTTTGACGAGACTGAAGAAACAGCTCTTTCCACTGCAGTTGAAGCTTGAGGATGCCAGATTAAGCATCTTTCAGTAGCTGTTAGACCAGTCTTGGGAACAAGTCTCAACCTGCTTAAGTTTCAAACATGGCTTCTGAATGCTGAGACCTGCAGAGCTGCTGAGGTACTCCACAGATGGAAACAGTTTAGAAAGCGTTTTGTTCCTGTGACCAAAAGCAAGCCATTAAATCATGCACACGGTTGCCAATAAAACGCAGCAGGCAGTTTGTTTCAAGATTGACTACGCACCGCAGTGTCCAATTCCAATAATTACTGATGGGCTGAGACAAGTTGTAGTCTACTTTCTAAATTAACTACCTTCATAGGAATGATATTCTTCAATTCTTGTAATGGAAGATAAGAGCTCACAAGCTGTGGTTGTAAACTCAGAGGCAAACAGCTATGAAAAGAAATGCTGGATAGAGATAGGGAAGTTGAAATATTAATGTTATCAACTAGCAGAAGTTATTCCTAACTTCTGACATTCAGCATGTATAAAGCATGAAGTTATGTCGCAATATAAGACATAAAGATGTGATGTGTGGGATATGTCTTTAAGTAAAAGTAATGCTGCTTGGGAAAGTAAACTAAAATGTGAGTAATATTAAAATAAGAGCTGACGGCCAAGGACAGAAATGTCACGTTTGTGCCAAAGTAAATATGGGGGGGAGGGGATTCCATTGTGGATTTTTTCCCCTGATGTCTTCTGGCTCCCTAATGATGTGAAAACAATTTCTGTTGAAGAAATAAACTAGTAGTTAAGTTTTGTTATTGCATATAAACTAAGCTCATCGGTATCAGCTTGTTACACTTAATAACGATCTTATTCTGACTCTTGTGACCTTGGAGTGCAACAAAACCAAAAATGCTTACTTTCAGCTCCAGATTCATATATTCAGCTAGCCAGCAGAGTTCTCTGTTAACAGTTCTGCTATATTAAATGCCATCTCATTTCTGTACCTTTAAATCTATTTTTGGAAATGGGGTATTCCACTAGGAAGTTGGTTGCTGTTAGTAGATAAGTTTTATAGTTAAATTAGGTATGTAGTTTGCTGGTTTTAGAGGTGTCTTTTTAAAATGTCATTCTTTTTCTAACACTTTTTTAGTAGGCTAGGAAGAAAAGCATGTAAAGTATTCTTATGTGCTTTGCTTAACTATGTAACAGGCATAGTGATTTTTGCCTTTGATTGAAAACAAACCCAGATTCTGAAGCTGCCAGTCTTACCATGTGCTGTAAATACCTTTTCTGTCTTTGCTTAGTTTTAGTAAAAGTATTTATGTCCTTTCCTTAATGCATATACTGTATAGAAGTTATAGAAGTGGCAGTGGGTTTTTTTCCTATGAAGAATAGCATCCATTTCAACCAAGTGTCTGTGTGTTGGGACAGGGAGAAAATAATTTGGAAATCTATAAACCACTGAGGGACAAAATTCCTACACTCCCAGGGAGAGTGGGCAGTGGCACTGTAAGGTTGCAGGTATAAGAAAATGCTTGAGTTGAAATAAGCAGTATTCAGCTATTTGGAAGTTAACTGTATTTTGCACTGTGGGTTATGCATGCCAATCAAAGTTTTTCAAATTAGTGTTCTTAGATCAGTAAGCAGTTGCACCACTCTCCAAAGGTATTTAACTTGCCATGTGCATTAATATCACTGTCTCCTTTTGGCTTTTGAGAATCGGAGGGGTGGAATTGAGTATTCCATTGACTGACTTGTTTTTTTTTCTAGATATGTGACCATTGTAAATGTTGACTTGTATTAAAAATGCTTCTTGACACTTGAAGCATTAGTAAAGCCATTTACAGCAGGCCTAAAAAGAGGGGGTTTTTTTTGAAGTGGGAGTTCAGATCTTTTTTGTCAGTGTGAGATCTTGAGTTTTTGTCAGTGTTTTCCTTCTTGAGCAGAACGTCTTAAGTCTCTGGTAATGGTTATTCCCTGGAAAATATCAAAATGGCAGGTATTGCAAAGCCATTCAGAAAATACTTTACTACCTTTCAAACTGATATAGTAGAATTGTTGTTATAATTTTTATGTAGTATAAATGAAACAAGTAGTAGTTACTGAAAAAAAAAATCTGCATTCTCCTCTCTCTAGTTTGGTCCAGTTCTTCCTCTTTTCTACTGCATAAACACAGCTTCAGTTTTCATAATTTGGAAGCCATTTTGAATGGATTATCTTAACTGACTATTTGGACAGATACCTGTAACAAAATTCAATATGTTCCATCATCTTAATTTTGTTATGGAAAGTCATGTAATCTTACTTGATGTCTTTTGGAATAAGAGAAACTGAATTCTTCAAGTCAAGCTGCAAGGCTTTTTTTAACTGAGTACATGATCTCTTCTTCATACTATTCTACATCACTGTTCCTTTTTTCAACCCTACAGTTAAAGATTCCTTCCTTGCTTTATAAAAAAGTTCCTTGGTGCTCTGAAATGGATCCTCCAGCTGAGACCTCAGTAGAAGACTGCTGAATGATTTCTTAGTGTGTTATAGGGCAAAGTCTTCCTGAAGCTGCTATTTTTGAGGTCATCCTTTCCCTGAATAACTGTTCTTACCAATGAATCTCAAAGAAAAAAAAAGTCAAAAATGATTTGCATGTTTGAGCATGGCAAACAGGAACAGTGTTAGGTCTTAATTAATATTATGTCTTAACACAAAAAGTGAATGAGAAATGCTCCCTGGGAATACTGATGAGAATGTATTAGGCTTAGGTTTGTTTAGGTCTCGCTGAAGTTCACCTCCTGGTTGTTGACAGAGGAGAACAGATGGCATTGAACCCATCACTGCCTTGGCTTTAAGGAAAGTTTCACATTTAAGAAGCTGATTCTCTTTGCCCGTCCTGCTGGACTGAAAGCTTCTTATGCCTGTGTAGCTGGTATTCTTGCTCTGAAGGATTTGCAGGATGAAGGCATTATGTGATCAGTCAATGTCCGTAAGTGCAAGCAGATCTGCACAGCAGGAGGAATGTGCAGGTAGGGTACCAGTTCTGTTTCTGGAGACTGATCTGTGCTCCACTGAATCTTTGAGCACTGTTAGAGCTGTGTTCTGCTTCATGAATGGACTGTGGCCATAGCAGACGGGTAGTATATGTGCATGGAAAAGAGAGGCATGTGCCTTGATACAGCTGTGTTCTACCAGTATTGTCCCCAAAGACCTGAGCTTGCTTTTCAGATTTAACTCGTGTGTTTAGGTGAATTAGGAGTGAAAAGTTCAACCTTGAGCAAAACTTAAAAATCTAGGAATGAAACTGAAATCTAAACTTAAATCTAAAATAGACATAGCAAGAAAGAAACATAATACAATTCACAAGGATTGATTGGTAAACTTCTAATAGTTGAGCAGCATGGATGTTGCTAATATGATTGCTTCAGGAAGAAATTCACATGAGTGTTTAGAAGAACGGATGTTTGAGTGAAGGAAGCCATATGATGTGAAAGTTGACAGCTGTGTAAGTACTCCTCTTAACCCCTGTGCCCTTGGAAAACTCCCTTGTTAAGCCACGTAGCCCAAGAATGACTTGTACAGAAAGACACAAATAAGTAATTCAGCAAAACAAGTGTATATTAATAACATTTCAATTCTAAAAAGGTAAATATTCAACATAATGCTTGAATATATTCTTTGCTTCACTGTCACACAGAACAGAGACAAGCTGATTTACTAAGTGCAGGCTGAGCGGTGGAGATGTCTGTTGTCTGAAGCTCTACTGTGTCACTCCCCTGTGATTTGCTGTTCCCACATTGGAGATGTTTGAGAAAACTGTCTTTGAGAGAGCTCCTGAACTGAAACAACTTAAAGGTGCCAGGATGTTAATTTATGCCTGTTTTGAGTTACCTTGAAGTACTAGGCTGTAGATGAGCAACTCAAACTCCTCTAAATGTGTTTCGGCTGCTCTTAGTGTCGGTATGGCAACTTTCACTAGGTGGGTCTAATGAATGTCTGGGTGGCATCTATTTCAGTGCTGTAATTCCTGAACAACCTTACATCCACAGCTTGTCTCCAGCATCTTTGGGGATTAGTTCTGTAAATGTGAAATAGTCAAGATCAATGCAGAATAATGTACTTTTCCATACAAATCATTTGATACTTCAAAAGCCAATGGCATGTGGTGTGCTGTGGTGCTTAAGTTTCAGTTATGCCTCTGGGATTTTTCTTGCTGTATGCTCCTCGTGACAGACGTTCCTTCACAACATAAGCATTACTTTACATTTAACACTTTGTCTTAGTACTGTACTAGATACCAGGTGTTCAGTTCTTGTGACTCTGTAGCTGCTGATACAGTCTGATCCTGCTTGGACAAAAACTGCAGGGCTCATGCTCAGCTGGCAAAGGATTAGTTGTCTTTGCTCTACTAGAAGAGTCTACTACAGAAAACAGCCAGGGGAGAGCTATGACCAGAGTGCTAAGAGCATTTTTCATTGCCCAATGATGCATCTTAAACTCTAGAGGCTTTGTCATACTACTGCAGTGTAGTCATTTATTACTGTGCTTAGCATGGTATAATGTACTGCTGGATAAGGTGCAGCCATTTGCTGAGTTACAGAAATTGCTGAGGCAGGAGTTGAGGATGCATTGGGAAAACAGCTTGCTAATAACTAACCTAAGTGCTAACTGCAACTGTGAGGTTCTACCAAAGTGCAGGAGCAAAAGTAGGCAAATAAAACATCTTTATTTGGCTCTGGAGCAGTTAGTACCACAGTATGTATAGTTCTTGTGACGACACTTTAGGAAAGCTGTTAAAAAAATTGGAGGTGACTGGAAAATATGAGGGGGTAGGTGCTTTTGCTAGATATGAAAGCAACAATTATATACCGAGTAGTCTAGTGCAGAAAGGCTTAGTGTGGAAACAATACGTGGAGTCAGAAGTCAGAAAAATTCAAGTTTGAAATCAGGCCCAAGGTTAGAACATTATTTAATCACTACAACCAATAAAAGACAATATTCTTCTGACAGAAAATCAGTCAATGTAATTTACTGGTGTCTTTCAAAAACAACTGGGTAAGATTATAGGTCTGTGCTATATGGAGGTTTTGGAGATGCTCTCATGTGAAAACTCAGCTGTGTACACCATGGGATACTGTGTTTACTTTGTAGACAAAAACTTTTCTGGCTCTTCTGTTGATGAATCTGTGGTTTGGCTGTCTTTGTTATTTTCTAACTAGCTCTCCAGCTGGCTTTTGAGTAGGACATGCCTTCAATTACTGTGTTTGTTTTCTCTGTAATCCTGTTAGTGTGTAGCATTATAACACTTAATAGTATCTTAATGAACTTCAGACAACATTATTTTATGAGCAGAGAATAAGAAGACCTCTTAATGTTGATTTGTGCCTCATTTTAACTGATCTTCATTGACTGGGATGTTGCTGTATTGTCACCACCTATGCCATTGTTTTCTAAATTTGTTTCCCTTCTATCTCAATGCAGCTTATACATACTCTGCATTGCCTTTGAAGGAACTGTTCTAACCAGCAGTGATTCCTCCCCTGGTATAGGGGTGGAGGAATTGGGTGGCAATCTCAATTCATGTTACTGCCATCAAAACCTGTTGTACTGTTCCACTACTCACCTCTACCTCATTTCTTCTTTCTGCACGTTTTCAAGTAGGCAGTGTTACTGTGGTGTGTTCCAGTTTTCCCAGTCCTGCCAGCTGATTCTCTTTCACTGTTTCTCTGCCACAGAAATACACAACTACTTCTTCCCAAGATAGTCATCTTTTCTACCTTGTACATCCTAATGCCTGCTGCCTTGAGTTGTGTAAGGATAATCATGACATCTTAGATGATCTCTGGATGTGCTGTATATTCATCACAGAGGAAAATTTAACAAATTAATAATATAGAAGACTAATTTGACCTTTTTGTTTGACTGTTCATTATTGCATTTCTATTTCAGTCCTATGGAATTGAATTAAATCATATTGAATGGTATGTTGCAAGCTGAGGGTGTGTGGCTCGGTGTGAGTAATCATTGAAAGCTTAACAGCTTATTTTGAAGTTCTTCTAGAGTGGTCTAAGTGTTTATTGCATTTCACAAACAGGTGGTTTAACTGAATGCTTACCATGCTACTGAATGCTAAAGTGCATCAGCAAAGCCTTTTTTTAATACAAAGCTACCTTCGTGCTCTTCTGCATGTGATATCTATGTCTAGATAGTCAATCTTATTAAAACTGTCATTGGTACATACTCTTGGCAATGAAACACTGATAGCTTGAGGCATACTGGCCTATTTTCAATTTCCTAGTGATTCTACTAAGCAATTAAAAATAAACAATTTGCATATTCAAAAAAAAAAACCCATAAACAGCATCTTGGAGTGATCTGGATGTATTTTACACAACAAATAGCCTATTTTATGACCTTTTTTCCCCACTAAGGAAGCTTTCTTCTATACAAAATGCTACCTTTTCCCATCTGAATCTTTTACCTTACCTTAAGCTTAACTGTTCTATTTTGATCAGTTATCTTATTTTGAAAGTAGCTCATGGGGGATTTGAAAATACCAAGTATTGTGTTTTAGTACTCAGTTTTGTTCAGTTTTGAGCCTTGTTAAAGATTCATATCTCATGTGAAGTATTCTGAGGTTTATTTTAATGTGTGTTCATGTGAATTACAAGGGAGTTTATTATGCATTCCTTCTGACAGCTTTCCAGACTTGTGACTGGAGATGTCATGAAATAACACTACTTCAACTCGTGCAGAGTGGAGATCAATGGAGGGGAATGATTTGACCTGACTGCTCCAAATTTTACAATATGTTTACATAAATTAAAAGCATCATGTGAAGCCTACAGAAGTTTAGAGGCAAAAGCTATATTGCTGATAGAGAAATGATGATTCTGTTCTTTTTAAGACTTTTTATGTACATCTAATGCAAAGTTGCTCTTTTGTTGTATCTGGTGCTGAAATGTGTGAGCAGTTTTCTTGGTGAATTTACAGCCACACATCTAGGTCTGAAGCTGCGTATTGAAGAGTTTGTTTTTTATGTTTGAGTATGAGTTAATCAAAATACAATCATATTAAAGTAATAAAATCATTACAGACTCTTCAAAAACTGCTTTTAGTGAAGTTCAAATTATTACCTGCTGTGAAACAAACTCATCCTAATCCATATACTGCTGTCTTTTAGTTATGACTGTGAAACTAAGGAATGACTGTAGTTTAAATAAAGAATTTTAGTTTGCTGGAGGTGTAGTTATAATGTATACATTTCACTTCAAGAAATATCAGTGAAGGCTTCTGCATGTGTGCTGATGTCTAAATAAAAAGCCAGAGCTTTCTAAAGACATCCTGAGGGACCCTGAAGTTGCCATGTTTGAACAGATCACTTCTAGTGTGTGACTAAAAGGAAACTCTTAAGTGGAATTACTCTTGTTGAACTTTGATATCTTACTTTGACTACTGTGATGTGGTTGGTTTGTAGTGCAGGGAATAGTTTGCTTTGAGGCCTTCTGGAATAAAAGGATTCTGTGAAAATGTTACACAAGCCCTACCAAAGAAGAAAGGCAAACAGGTTTGATAGGCGTTCACTATTTTTAGCAAGACTGCTTTTTTGTGTGTTTACTTTGTTCCTGTAAATACGTAGAGCTACTATTGCTTTCTTTCAATTAGTTAAGGAGTTTGCTTAGCTGTGAAGGGCCTTAACTTTATGGACTTTGTTTAGAGTTAAATTAAAGGCAGTCCATGCTTTGAGACATGGTTGCCAGTTTCTCACTTGGTTCACAACTTTGAAATCGACATAGCTGTGTTTAATTTCAAATTGTGAAGCTGAACTATCTACTGGTTAAATTGCCTTACTACCTTAAATGCACTTTCTCATACAGTTCAGCTATCGTTCTTCATATAACCTCCACTATTTTCATGAAGCACTTTTTCATCCTTCAGCACAACCATGTGAGTTTGTTAAATTCTGGGCCTATTTTTATTTTTCTCTTAGTTTTGATGTCTGAAACTAGTGTTAAAAGTGGCAATCATTTTTCATTAAAAAGCAGTTATTTTATGACTACTAGAACTCATGGAGCCTGACTTGCTGCAGGTCTGTGCTGTAGCTGATGGAAGCTTTATTCTGAATGACCCATCTGTGAAAAAAACCAGCAGATCTTTCTAGTGTTGATTATCTAATAACTAGTACATGTTTTCAGTGACCTTTCTCCCCAGTGAGGGCAGGTGCTGGAGTCTTCTGCAACAAGAGAGACTACTAAGGAGAGAACCTGGCAAGGAGGGAGATCCCTTGAGAATTTGGCACCATTCAACTCCTGCTCATGCTGACCAGAGAGTCCAACAAGCTGTTCAAAGGAGGGGACGTGCATGTACATGCTTGGGATGTTCTTACTAGGAACCCATCTTAAAAAATGAAAATGCCATAGAAAAATACAGCTTTTATGTTGGCCAGGAGTATATATGTAGTAGTAATCCTCATAAAGGAATCCTCGTTCTTCATAGCATTTTATACCTTAATAATTGGAGTTCTGTGCAGAATCATATGGTAACCTCCCTCCCTGGAGGCACTTGCAGCTTAAAAAGCAGCAGTGATATTTTAAAAGCTATATATATGTAAATCAGGCAGAGCAGAGCACACAGGGTGATGGATAGATATATTTTTTGTTTAAATAAGTCGCTCTGATTTCACTTAAGTGTCTTTGGCCTTCATGTGCAGCTTTCTCTAATAATGGTTTTTTCTTTGAAGTTTGCACTGTTGTAATGGAATTAAATAGTCCTTTTATGATAAAGTTCATCCAGTGCTGAAATAGTTACCCTTCTGATTGCCTGTTTAGTGACTCTTGAAAATAGAAGGGAAGGTTGGTACACTTCAGTCCAACATGTTTTAAGCAGAAATTATAAAATCTAAGTGGTGGTACTTTGCTTGTACTAGAAGGAAGAAGAATGCTTAAGCTGTGTTAGTCCCCTTAGTTTTTAGGTAACTGCCAGTAATACTTGGAGCTCTCTTCTTCCTTGAGCCATTTGAAACTATTTTTCAGTACGATTTTAGAAGCCTAACTAAAAGTTTGATGTTAATCAGTCTTCCTACCCAATGTCAGGTATTCTGCATCGTAAGCATGTTAAGGCAAGGTAATTTAGGTAAATTTTTCATGATGATGTACAGGAGGCTGGAAGGTCTTTGCTTAGAGTTATGGTTTGATAACAACACAGAAATAATCTGTGTGCAGTGCAGGGTTCTCTGTACTTGTGCAGTACTGGAAGTTAAGTCACTGAAAATTGTGAAATTAAGGAGACTTTATAGTGTCGCAAAAGATGGTAATTAAAGACTTCAGAATTGCTTTTTAATTTATGTACAAGTCAGAAAGCATTTGCCATGATGTTGAATGCTGTGTCAGTTGGAGAGGGAGTGTGTAGCAACAGATTTCTTGCTTCAGCTTTTTCTCCACCTGCAAAACCGGTAGCAATATTTTTTAAAATTGCATATTTACATTCACTCCATTTTACATTTAAACAAACCGGAGAAGAGATTCTTTTTTTGTAGTAGCATATTAAATCTTAATGCTCTTTGAGGGAACTGAGGCAATTTTTTTGTATGGTCTGCAGTGTGTGCAACTCTCAATTGCAGAATACTTTCAGGTAACTATTCAGGATTGTGATGTTCATGGGAATTTTTCTGACTTGATCCTGGGATACTTCTTAGTTGCCAGTGTTGGTAACTGGTTCCCATCCATACAAGACGTGGCAGACAAGTAGTTCTCCAGTACTGGCCTGTGTGAAAGAGATGTGCTGGTTTTGATAAAGCAACATAATCCTCTGATCCTCCTGTCTATTTTCTTAGTCCTGAAATACACCATGGAGAAACTTCAACGGTAGGTTCCTTCAAAAAAAAGGAAGATAGGAAGGTGTAATCGATTTTAAATGGGGTCATATGAGGCTGTGTGGCTTTTCTAAGGTTTATTACCTAATTGTATCAGTATCATTCTTCTGTCAATCTGTGTCATTAAGATGTTGAACTACTATGTATCAAATGCAAAAGCTGTTTCTTTCCCTACAAAAGGAGTTCTCAATGCCTTTTATACTGTCCCTTTACTTTCTATCTAGACAGCAGAGACAAAAATCCTAATTATTGATGTAGTTTAAATGTGATCGTTTTTTCTGAAAGTAATTCTTTAATTAAAAAATGTTCTCTGTTTTCTGGATACATACTGTCTATTTATGAGACAGTTGCCAAGCTTTGACTTCTTTTGGCATCTGCAAATCTAATTAGCATTTCTGTACAAATAAAACCTTTTTTATTTTGAATTTGCAAAAGGAATTCCCTTTTTAAGAATTCTGTGTCCTTCTGTAGCAACTACAATCTTTTTGCTGATAGATGACAGTTGCCCTACCAATACCTGATTGATAAATGCATATAGTTGGGGTTCTCTCACCAGCTCGTTGACTTTAAACCAATGCTGCCCTTACACTTCCTAAAAGCTTTGTGTGTGTGATGAAGCTTAAACTACAAAAAGCTAACACATAAGATGAAACCAGTGATTTGTTGTCTGCCTAGCATATCCAGTCTTTTTAACATAGAAGGAAAGGCTTTTGCTTTAATTCAGTGTAAAAGAAAGTGTTGTTCATTGAGAACACACAGCTCAAAAAAGCTTGTGGAGATTTATGGTGATGTTGTTATTTTTAACTCAGATTGAATAGTCTTTCCATTCAGCAGATACATGGAAAATAAGCAAGCAAGATAATGAATATGGTTGTGGTACATGTCAAATTACTTACACAGATGAGTTACAAGGACAAGAGGGTTTTTTTGTGGTCACCTTATGCACAAGGGAATAATGCAGTCCTTTTTTTCCCCTTGCAAATATTATTAGAAAAACTTTGGATGGCCATAAAGGAAGATTACTCTCTTGTTCTTATATGAAAACTTATAAATCCAGGTTGGCATTCTTTCAGTCCATTTGCCAACACATCGCTAAAATATTCTTCTTTTTTCATCCCTAAGGGTCTAGGAGGAGTCAGTGAAAAGTCTGATCTTAATTTTCTTCTATCAATTTAACTGCTTTAGCTCTGACCTCAGTCTGACTTACCTGGATGTGGTACCACTAGAGCTGCATTAGGCCCTTTATTCTTTTGATAGTATAATGGGTTTTGTTACTGTGGTCATACAATCTATGAAGTGTAGTTGCATGTCAACTATCCTTAATATTTTGTTTTTAAACTCACTTTCAAGTCATGAGAGAAAGCTTTAGCAGAAGCTGCAACTTATGCTGCACTTCAGAAATACATGTGGCCTGTTTACATTTTTAAGTAAATATTCTGACAAACCTGACATGATCAGGTCCATTTTTCCAGTAGTATTAGACTTCTTGAATTTTACTAGCTAATTTTTCTTATAAATACAAGGTGAAAATAGGGTATTAACTTTGGGTTTTAGCTTTGTCTTAAGGAGGTATAAATTCTACGACCAAGTATATTCATTTGTTTTAACATCTCAAAGTGCCATCTAATTCTCAGGGTGGGTTTGTTTGCTAGAGCTACTGTAATATTTGTGATATTCAGCATTTCAGTTGTCAAACTGAGCATTTTGCTGTGTAGTCTATATAAAAATGAACTTGTTCAACATTAGAGTGCATATTAATCACTTCAGTACTGTTTGTGTACTGAATTATGATTTCCCACTGAGAATTTTCTTCATCAAAGTATTAACTGTCAGTGTGATATTTTTATTCTGGTGGTGCCAGTTGAGAATAGACCCAGTTCATATTGTTTGGAAATATCAAAGTCTTTTTTTAAGCAGAAATATATGGGAAAAAAAATTATTTGATACCCTATTAGATCTTAAATTGTGTTTAGTCATGAATGATCTTCAAGGTCTTTTCCAACTGTAGCAATTCTGTGAATGTGTGAAGCTCCCAGTGATTCCAAAGTAGAGTAGGCATATTGCAGGTTTGCCCTGGGCAAATTTGATAGGAGATTGCTGCTTTTCTTCAAAAGCATCTGCTCGTGATAAGCACTTGAAGAATCTTGTGGCCAACACACTGCCTGACTCTCTTTTTAACACAGTCACCTTACCTCAGTGTCACAACGTTGTAGACAGAACTATGGTAAGCAATGGAAGGTCTGGAGCTTCTAACATTCCACAAGTGAGAATGTGTTGGATACCTCAAACGATTGTAGGATTTTACTTCAAACTCAGTAGATGGCTAGGTAAAGTAGACTAATGTTCTCCAGTTCTTGCTCGCTGTAGCAAATGCTGTGACATTGTTGTGGTAGACCAAGTACTCCTGGAACTGTGAACTGCACTGAAGTGATTATGGGAGCTGGTCACTTTCTGTGGGAAGTTCCTAGGCTTAATCTTTACGCTTTCTTTTTTGTAGTTCCAAAGTATACGTAGACTCTGAAAAATATTGTCACTATTACAGTACCTTAGTGAATGGAAATTCAGTGTTTAAATTTTATTGTAATGTCTTTCTTAGGATAGTACTTTACAAAAACAGAGGACTTGAGAACGGTCACCTTCATCTCTGTATTCCAGTTCTGCTGAAGAGTGGATTGCTGTGTAAAGTATCAGGACAATTTCACAGTGCCTGCTTTCCTTTTTTTTTTTTTTTTAGGATTTGGTAAATATTGAGATGTTTTTGACTGCTAAAGAAGTGGAGGAGTCGTTGGAAAGACAAGAGACGATGACTTGTTTGGCTTGGTGTCATGATAATAAATCCAGGCTCAGAAAAATGAAGGTATGAAAATGTAACATGTTCATGTTTTGCTCATATTGTTTTCTAAACTACTTGGCTATTTGATGTGGTTGATTTGGTTTTATTTAGATGTCTTGAATGAGGCCTTGTATAAAAGTAAGGACAGTAAGTACAAAACTCTTCTTTTTAAGAAGGTGTAGGTACTCTAAACTAGCTCATGGGAATGCCAAACCTGAAACTGAGTGGTAGGTCCTCTTGTTGAGGTAACTCTTGCACCCCTAAGTTATGCCCAAATAAAACAGAATGATACTCAGTTGGGTTTAATGGGATTTACAAACATCTAAATGCAGAAATAAGTCCTGTCATGATGCATGTGAACCTACACTTAGAATTCTTTGAATCCTGTTGAGAAGGTAACTCAAGTTTATTCATTAATCTCACTTTTAAGATACCTTTACGTATAAACTATGTCCTCAGGCTTAACACTGTGAGAAGTTTCCTACATATTTTTGTCTTGGTATTTTAAGTGTTGTATATATGAAAATAAAACCTGAGTCAAAACTAACTTCCTGTGAGAAGCTACTGTTGAAATGTTTTCCTCAAAAATAAAAGCCAAGCCTAATCAAATAATAAACACAGTAAGTCTTTCTCTAGCCATCCAATACCCTGACCTGAACATGCTGTATACTTGCTCCTATTCAGTTGGTTTAAATTTTCTCATCTCTTTAAAATCTGCCTTTCAAATCTTGCTGGAATCTTTTATAGGGCTTGCGGAAATCTGATTTTAACTGATATTTATCAAAATCCCTGCCTCCCTCAAAGGCATTTGTCTTATTTTTTAAACTAAGCACTTTAACCGAAATTGCTTGAGTGCACTTAAAGATCAGGAAAGAGTGAAGTTCTCTGTCACTCAGGGGCAACAAAATGAGAATGAACTGAAGATGGGACACAAAACTAAGTTGGCCAGTGATTAAAGAAAATTATGATCTTGTTTTGGAAACCATTAAAGGAAAACCAGAATTGGTATGTAAACACTATTGCATAATTACACTGCTAAAAGAAAAATCCCTTTTGTGTAATCTTAATATAAGAAATCAAATATGAACACCTTACTCTTTCATCACTGATCTTTGACAAACAACAAATAAGGAAAAATCTCCATCCCTCATTTTGGAAAACAACAGAAGAAAAAAAAAATCTGTTTCTGCAAGCCCTACTCTTTTGTTTTTTTTTTTTCCTTTTTGAAACGAATGAAAACCCAAGCTAAGGTTTTGTGATAGTTAGAAGTAGAGAAATCACTATGCTTCTTTTTGAAACATAAGCATTCTGTTTCTGGTTGCTTAGCTACTCATGAATATTAATGTTCTAAAATCCCAGTCGCTACCTTAATACAAGCCTAATCTAAAAATTAAAGCTATCTTGGCCTGGGAAACAAACAGCGTGCAGTCCTCCAGTCTTCACAGATGTGAGCTATCTAAATTTTTGCAAATAGCTGCTGTGGAACTGTTTGAAGATATATAGAGTTAAAATGCATGCATCATCTGATTGTCTAGGATGCTTTCCTTCTGCTTGCACTCGCCTCGCAGAACGCGTACAGTGATCAGTTTGCACCTTACTTGAAGATTCATAAAACAAAAACAAACTCTGAAAATTCTTTTGAGTTGTGGGTGTTTGATGTTAAAATGTTTTAATGAAATACTGAGCCCTAGTATTTAGTATCATTAACAATTAAAACGCTTGATCCATTTTTAGTAGAAATGAACTTGGCTAAAATTCTAAATGAAGATTTTGTGTTGATTTGAGTGAGAGCATTTTAAAAACGTATTGGAAAAAAAATGCAGCAAAGTAGAGAATAATTTTATCTTCTAAACATAGGCTTGAGTACAGAAAATACTTAAGGAATAGAAAAATCAAATATTTTCCAACTAAGTATATTTTAACTTACGACAGATTGCATCATTTTTATGTTCAAATGACTTATATTTCAAACCCTTAAATAAGCAACTGTTACAATGTGAATATTAGTCACCCCAGGCAGTTAACTGATACAAATTTGGAATTGCTCAAATTGCTACTGAATTCACTGAGGAATTTTTATATTACTGTGCTGATATACAATAAACAGAAGACAGCTATTCATTACAGGCATGGAGGGGGGGAAAAAGTTGTGAAGTAGAGCAGGATAACTCAAGGAATACAGCTGAAGATTCAGAGGACATTGTGGGTTTTTTTTTTTGTTTGTTTTCTTAAGGTAATAAAACAGTTATGTGTCCCTATGAGGAAGCACAGTGACTTGTTTTATGGGGGAGAATCTTTCTTCTTAATTCCACATATTCAGAGTTTTTTTAAATAGATTTTGTGAACTGGTGATGGAATTGGATTTAAAGGGACACTGTCAAGTTTATTAAGCTTCAAATTTTACCTTTTTCCAAAAACAGGTAAATGGTACTTGGTTTTCTTCTTTTAGACTTGTTTCTAGCATGGCTTTTAGATGTTTGAGAAGAAGAGCAGGTAGAAGTCTGAAGAAAGGGAGGGAGGAGACTGCAGCAAATTAAACTCTGTGCTGGTTTTTGTTAATAGTGGGGATTTTTAAAATTGTGTTCCAAGACTTGTTTCTTCCTGTCAGTCTTCTGGGTAGACCTCTCTTGTCTAAATCATCACATAGTCCCAAACTTCTGTTGAATCTACTGCTTTTAATTGTAAGAAAATACAAAGGAAACCACTTGTTACTCTCACTTGCATATCAGGTAACCATGCTTTAAGTCATTAGGAAAAGTTCATTCCTGCTAAAGATGCTGAAGCTTTGACGGATGCAAGAGAAGGAGGGTTTTGTTTGCTTTTAGGGAATTCTTTGCTGAGGTCTTCTCCATGAAGTCAGCATTTCAAATCTTGGCATAAATAGCAAAGTTGCATGTTATTAACTTTTTTTGTTGTGCATACATAGTACTTAACATACTGTGCAGTGCAGTTTTGGCACCATCTAAGACCCTGTCTTGTCTTTAATCTCAGAGCTGTCTGGAGTTCAGCCTAAGGATTCAGGAGTTCATTGAACTCATTCGACAGAACAAGAGACTGGATGCTGTGAGGTATGAAACTAGGTTGCTTACCAAACAATTTTCGTAACAAGATAGTATTTATGCTTCATTAGAAACATGTGACTATTACTGCAACACCTAGAAGGCCCACTGCTGTAAAGGATCTTGCCAGTCTTGTGATCAGTTCAGGTTGAATTATTGTGGTGGGTTTTTTTGTTTAAAGGCAAGGTGTCATTCCACACATACACCTTTTGAAAAACTTAATGTTGTCCCTGAAACTCTGCATCTTCTTACTATTCAAAATCAAGGTTTAGAAAATTAACTTGTTTTATAAACCAATTGTTCTTTCTGGTGGCTTACAATGTAATGAACATATTTGCTCTTAATTAATTTTCAAGAGGTACAGCTAGCTTCTCATAGGAACTCACTGTGATTTTAATCTCAAAAAAAAAGTAAAAGGTTAATGAAACACCCATCTAAAGACCAACATGCCAGTTTTGACTGAATTCTCTTCTGCTCTTTTACCTTCATTAAACTTTTTTCTACAAATTATGCTTGAAGCCAGGTTCACTTTTTTATTGAATGTCTAATTTGGAGTTTTGCATTGTCATGTATGTGGGAATAACAAGCTATGTTCTGTTATCACTAAGTCCCTTCCCTGACCTGAAGTGAAGGAACCAACCCAATATCCAGTTTTACTTCTTTTGAACTAGTTCAGTGGGGACTACTTTTCACTGCCCAATGTGATGTAATCAGTAACAGAACTAGTGGCAGACTTAATCACTGCCTGACTTCCACCACCAGACTGCCCTTCTGGCAGTACTTATAAATATCAGCACATGAAGCAATTTATACTTTCAAGTTAGTGGTCCTGACCTAAGGTGTTGGAATAATGTTCTGGATTAACATAGGAAACCAGTTCTGCTGAAAAGAGTGGAATTTCAATACTGGGGCTATAAAATGTGTTGGCAATTCAGTAAGCAGCTGTCTTGCCCATAACACAAAGTATGATGCAGGTGACAGAGCTAGTGGAGCTTACACATGGATGAGAGAGAACAACTCACAGCAGGTTCTCTTTTATAAGACTATTTAAATCTAGGGAGAGATGACAAGTGTTATGGCCAGACTTGAAGCTTCGCTAATATATTTGTGGGATAACACTGTTGCAGCTTAACATTTACGACAAGATTTATGTTAAGGTATTTATAAGTCTTACTGCTTTTAAAACTATACTAGGTACAGAAATTGAAACCAGCAGGAGGCTTGTATTTGTGGCAAAGCTGCTTTGTGGTCAGAGGAGCAGGGATCTATAGAAAACAAAGTATCATAATGTAAGCACAGACTGAAAGCTTTCTAGGGCATTCCAAGTTTTAGATGTGGAAATTTTTCTGCAGGGCGAACTGCATGACTTTTCCTGAATAGAACATGTGAGAGACAGAGTTGTTTAAAAAGAAGAATAAAGGAGAAGGTAATGCAAATATGTGGGGAGGCTAGCCTAGTACTAACACCACCCCTGAAATTACTCATCTGAAGTTTTAGAGTTAGTTGCAGTTGTTATTTCTAATTGCATTCAAATGTTGCTCACTTGGAGCTAACTCCTATTGTTCCTACTGTGCCCTACTTACACCTAAATAGTCTTTGTTTTGGTCCCAGCCAATGCAAATGTGCAATCCAGCTAATTTTAGTGTTGTTAATTTTTTTAAAAGCACAGAACAGTCTACATGTCACTATTTAGATATTACACTTATCCTTTGATAGAGTTCTCAAATGCTAAGGAACTGTCAGGTGCTTATGGAAAGGATGAAAGACACTCAGCTACATTATCTGCCCTCTGAAGCCCATGGTGCCCTTTATAGCCAATGAATACTGTGCCTTTGTGCCTTTAGCTTTATTCTCTGCTA
Source organism: Chloroceryle aenea (assembly GCA_013399075.1). NCBI lineage: Eukaryota > Metazoa > Chordata > Aves > Coraciiformes > Cerylidae > Chloroceryle > Chloroceryle aenea. The sequence goes on along the minus strand of VWZY01007467.1, from coordinate 342,680 downwards.
AGTTTGCTTCTGCCAAATGTGCAGTCATGCATCTTAACAATGAGTAGTCCATGCTCTAAAAACTATTTTATTTGAGCTGCAGCTTCCTTACGTAGCTTGGAAACCAGAGGACAGGCATAGAACTGAAATAAGGAGATAAGCTGAGAACCTGGGGCAGAAAAGATAAGGTCGTTCTATATTTTATTGTAGATACTGGATGTTTGTTTCCTTCTGATCCCTTTCCCACATTGAACCTGGTAAATACTGCATGTTGTCAGTGCTTAGGAGGACCCAGCACTCTTGGCAAGGAACAACTTGTACTGTCATAGCCTCTGAGGTTTAAAGCTTACAGCTCCTCTCTACGTTGTAAAGAGAGATCTATATTGAATGTTAGGGGCAAAGTGTGTATATTCCATATACCTGTTGAAATTGGAGCTGCCCATATATTTTATACGCAGCAATTGTAACTTGCCAGTTGTAACAATACTGCTTGAACTTCCTAACTTTTCCTGAAATGAAAAGGAGCTGCAGAAGTCCTTCTATATCTTAATACACTCCTTTTTACCAGGGCGAGCTTTGATAATTTTGTATACTCAGTGTTGAACATAGCAATGCTTTCCTTAAATACTGTGGCTTAAAAATGTGAGTTTATACTATTTCACCCTACTTTGCTTCAAAAGAAGTATGTAATAAATAAGTGGATGTATTTTTGGGAAGGTGTAGAATAAACCTCTTTGCTTCTAGCAAACTGTTGCAACTTGTGTTTTTATTAGCTTGCTTCTGTTAAGTGCCTGCAGCAGGATTCTTTCAGTATTGTGTCCGTGGTGCAATAAATAGGTCAGGCATCCATTAGGAAGCAAAGAAAGAGGCTGTTTACCAAGTAGTTTCCTGTATGAGTGGAACTCGGAGAACTGACATTTTGTTGAAATGCAGCTGGTGTTTGAATAAGTTTGAAAGCTTTGCCTTACTGCCTGCTGAGAACCTCTGAAGTGACATATTGCTTTTAGGTTAAAATTGGTGTAAGCTTTAAAATTACTCATCTTACTAAATAAGTGTTTGAATTTCTGTAGCTGTTTAGAATGAGTACAAATGGACCTTCCTTTAAGGTAGCTTATCAGAGTAGTCTTGAAAGTGCAAGTTGCAAGAATGTACACAAACACTTTCTTGAATAGGAAGAGTAAATCTCTTAAGCTTAAGTACATTGCAAAGTTGTTTTTGCTTAGCATCATTAGCTTGTAACTCCCACAGTCCCTTTAGGTTATTTGGTAAGTCTCATACCCATTACAGTAATGATGAGTGACTGATGACACTAGTTTCACACTCTCACTAATTTTATTCTGGGAAATGACAGCATTCTGCTTCTTTGCCTGTATGGGATGCCAGAGTTGCACAGAGATCTTAACTAAAAGCTTACACCCTGTGCACTTCTTGGCATATAAAGAAGACAGGAGTAAATAAAAATAGCAGAGGATGCACACAGTTAGGAGAAAGTGGCCCCAGTCTATTCATTTTTGCAAGCTTCTTTCCTACAAGGGTGATTAAGTGGAGCTTGTTTCTTTATTTTTGTTAGGGGGTGGGTTTGAACAGGGATATAAAAATAATAAACTTTTGAGCACCTTGGCTATAAATTTTGCTAGTAGACATAATGGTGTCTGAGAGAGAGATGTTCAGGCATCAAACACTGAGCAGAACAAGTCCTTTCATGATAACACCTTATGTTTGTGTTCAGTTATTGCTACTTCTGATAAATATGTTCATTCTTATATTCAGGAATATGTAGATACACACATGCACTGTAGAGCTTATACTTTTTTAACAGGTTAATGTAGCCTTAGACAGTGAACTGTAAATTTTCCAAGTCACCATAACTATACTTTCATTCTTGGATGGTCCATTAAGTATGATATGTCTGCTCTACCTGCATGGACTAGAGGAGCAGCTATTTCAAACAAAAGATGTTGGACTTTGTTCCCACAGGGTTTACAGAATCAATCTGGCATTTAAGAAACAAAATTTTCAACTTATTACTTCGATCTGTCACAAGAACTTAAGTAGTGATTTCGGTGATGGTCCACTGGTTATGATTTTAAAATAATAATTTTTTGAAAACATTCAGACCCTGCAGTAGCCTTGCTGCCCAGTGTGTGCTAATGGTGGTAAAAACAGTGTAAATAAATATAAGGTTCATATGTACCTCTTCAGAGTATAACTTCTGCACACAGAGAAGGGAATAGCTGAATGAAAAGGGAAGGGGTGAATCATGGTATGAGGGTAAATAAGGTGCTTAAGTGTTCTATATTTGTTGTTTCTTGCTTCTCAGTCTGAAAAAGATTGAGTGCTGTAATTTCACAAACTTGCTTCTCTCCTGAAGGATATATTGTTTCATTTTTTGTGTGTTGGCTCTGGGAGGATGTTCAAGTATTAGCGTGAGAGGCTTTGGGGGAAAACANACCTCACAGTAAACAATTTCTTCCCAATATCTAATGTAAATCTACCCTTTTTCAATTTAAAATCACTACCCCTTGTCCTATCACTACATGCCTTTGTAAAAGTCCCTCCCAGCTTTCTTGTAGGCCCTTTTTTTGGTACTGAAAGGCTGAAATAAGGTCTCCGTGAGGCCACCTCTTCTCCAGGCTGAGTAGACTGAAATCCCTCAGCCGTCTTCACAGCAGAGGCCTTCCAGCCCTCAGATCATAGTCATGGCCCTCCTCTAGACTGTCTCCAACAGGTTGATATCCTTCTTATGTTGGGGGTCCCAGAGCTGGACACAGTATTACAGGTGAGGTCTCAAAACAGGCCCTCCAGGATGCAAGTGGCTTCCTGGGCTGCAAGCACTCATTGCTGGTTTATGTCCAGCAAGATGGATGTTGGTCCACCCACCTACACCCCCATGTTATTCTCCTCAGGGCTTCTCTCAGNTTGCTGCTCTCCGGAAGGATATATTGTTTCATTTTCTGTGTGTTGGCTCTGGGAGGATGTTCAAGTATTAGCGTGAGAGGCTTTGGGGGAAAACATCCCCTTTTTTTTTTTCTTTTGAGGCACATGGGCAGAAGGGGAAGTCGGGAGATGAAAATTAATACAAGGTCACTTTAGAAAACCTAACTCCTAGCTAAACCTAAAACAGCCACCACATCCAAGTGTGTTCAGTACTTTACAAATGATGGAAATTTGGGATTGCTGAGGGCTTCTCCTTGGAATGGCTAGTGTGTGCACAGCAATCATACATTCCACATACATTGTGGCAATTCTAGCTGCTCTTGAACACATGCAGTTAGGTGTAGCCAGTATTTGCCTGTTGCATATCAGGGCCTTCCTGTAAGTAAAGGGGGTTGTAGTGTTGAAATGTCATCTAAGAG
>VWZY01007467.1:313852-339246 GCA_013399075.1 Chloroceryle aenea | reverse complement strand
CCTCCAGGATGCAATTGGCTTCCTGGGCTGCAAGCACTCATTGCTGGTTTATGTCCAGCAAGATGGATGTTGGTCCACCCACCTACACCCCCATGTTATTCTCCTCAGGGCTTCTCTCAGTCCATTCTCCATTCAAGCATGTATTTGCACTTGGGATTGCACTGACTCAGGTGCAGNGGGGGTTGTAGTGTTGAAATGTCATCTAAGAGCAAATTGTCAAGGCCTGACAGGGGGAGTAGGACCACAATGCTAACAGGGCTGGTGCAAAACTGAAGTACTGGTTCTGCTTTATAGATGCAGAATGGTTTGGGTTGGAAGGAACCTTAAAAAAAATCACTACTTCCAAACACCACCCCCATAGGCAGAGACACCTTTCACTGGATCGGGTTGCTGGAAGCCCACTTCAGTCTGATTTTGAACATTTCCAATGACAGGGGCATCCACAACCTNCCTCCAGGATGCAATTGGCTTCCTGGGCTGCAAGCACTCATTGCTGGTTTATGTCCAGCAAGATGGATGTTGGTCCACCCACCTACACCCCCATGTTATTCTCCTCAGGGCTTCTCTCAGTCCATTCTCCATTCAAGCATGTATTTGCACTTGGGATTGCACTGACTCAGGTGCAGGACCTTGTACTTGCCCTCTCATGCCTGTCAGGTCCTTCTGGATGGCATCCTGTCTCTCCAGTGTGTTGTCCACACACACAGCTCAGTATCATCACCAGGTTTGCTGAGGGTGCACTTGATCCCACTGTCTGTGTTGCTGACAAATATTAAGCCAGTCCCAATACTGACCTCTGAAGAGTGCCACTCCTTACAGAGCACAAGTGCACAGGGGTCAGGTCTCTTAAGACAATTTCTTTCCTCTTCTCCCTCGTTTGTGCACACACAGTAATTTAGCCTAACTGCTTGGTCTGAACTTCTTTCCTTTGCCTGAGCTTTTTTAAATAGCTATTGCTTTCATCTGCAGCTCTGCACCAGCACTTACTTAGGCTTTCTTCCAGTATGTCCAGGCTGCCTAGTTCTTTTCTCTCAGGCCATGGGTTTGGTACTTCTGCTCTCGTAACTGTAATCACCTGGGGAACAATATTTACATTCCTGAATTGCTCACCCAGAATAGGAAGTTGGGTGGAAACAGTCTGTCCTACATAACTTCCATTGCTTCCTGGTTTGGGTGGGAGAGGAAGTAGGAAACACTGCTGAAGAGACTGTTCTCATGGTATTGATGACCTAAGTGTGGTTAGTGGAACACAAAACGGGGTGGAAAGAAAATCTGGCTTTTTGTTTTGTTTTTTAAATTCAACCCATGAAATGGGCAATTAGAAAATACTGTGTATTCTAAAAGTAATTTATAACTTTAGATTTTAACAGGACTTTGTTTGTTGATTTTAAAGGGTACTTCAGAGATTAATATTATTCTTCCCTAGAACAGAAACTGTGGAGAAGACAGAGCACAGGAAAGACTTTTCTACACTTGGGCAATGCCAGAAATTTAATATAGTGCTGATTCTGTGCTCAGTCTGCTAAACAACATCTGTGCACCACTGAAATAGGAGCTTTTTGGGGAAAAGATGAACTAATCATCCAGTTCAGAAGGGTTTTCCTGCACACTTACATTCCAACTTGAAAATCTATCATCTTGGGAAGACTAGATAGAAGAGAGTTTCACACAGGATTTTAGACTAGAATATTATTGCAATCTGATAACAGTGCTCTGGTCTTAGTATTATTTTTCCTGAAAAAATAATAATGTTTGTAGTTTAAGATTCTGGTAATTCAGTCACTTCATTCAAATATCCAAGTTTTCAGCCTTGTATGTATCTCTTAAAATCAGCATACATTAAGAGTACAAAAACTTGTACTGAAGTTCTACTTATTTTTTTATTTACCTGGCAAAAAAAAAAATGTTCTTAACAAGGTGCTTTTCCACTACATTACTCTGCAATTTTTTGTAGGCTGCCCAGAAAGTGATACTGCATCCAGCCTAATAGGGGAAAAAAAAATAAGTAAACATTCTCTCAAATGTCAGTATAAACAAGGTAGATATTTGAACATTCTTGATGTTTAATGGTTTGGAATAGCTGGTTATCAGACTGCGTTTATCTCCCTTGCAAGGTATGCCAAAGGAGTAAGAGCTGCATTGTGCTTGCATAAGCAGAGACATTTCTTCTAATAATCATGGGTCTGTCATTCTAGCTGTAGCTGAGGTAAGGCTTCATGCTACAGTAAGAAGTTTTAGTTTCTGAGAACCTGCAGTGTAAAATTGCTAATTCTTTAAGTCATTCTTGGATTCATGTTTGCAGGATGTACTTTTTCAAACCCTTTAAATGCATCACCTTTTGGATCTCATGTAGTGAGAGTAGAAAGAATCTAGATTGTTCTTCTCAGAAATCTTACATAATTATGTAAATTTCCTTGAGTTAGAAACCAGGCTATCTAATAAAAGTGTAAATTCTGTATTTCAGGCATGCGAGAAAGCATTTCAGTCAGGCTGAGGGAAGCCAGCTGGATGAAGTTCGACAAGTGATGGGAATGTTGGCCTTTCCTTCAGACACTCATATCTCCCCCTATAAGGTAATTTTCTGTTTGAAATTCAGTGGTACAGCAAAAAAATAAAATATGTGCTGCAGGACTCTTTCCTTCATAATCTGAAGATCAAATATTGTTCTAGTTTTACTTTCTAAAAGTCCACATCTATAATAGTCCTTAATGTTCATAACCAGTCCTTGCCTGTGTCCAACTAAATAGTATTTGTATTGTTGTAGTTGGATCTTAATAGATTCACACTGAGCTGGGCTTACCACAAACCCAGTGCTGAAGAGCTGTGGGCCTGGAAGCAGGATATGCAAATACACAGCAGAAGACAGAAGATGGGGAAATAGGAAAAATAGTTTTGACCAACGTTCTAAGCCGCAGTTCTACTCAGAACTACTAGTGGTTCTTTGTTCTACCTCTGAAATTACTGTTCATTTGGTGGTCGAGATGAAGAAAGGAAAGATGAATTGAGTGTATTTGAGCAGTATTTTTGATGCTCACAAATTAAGTATTCATTTATTTGGATTATACAGATAAATGTAGATATTAGTGGTAACACCTGTGTGTTACCACCAACAGCATTGTTGCTTTCGTCAAAGCAAGATATGTGCATGTATTTACTTTTGCCCCATCCGTATACATTCTCTGCCTTAGTTCTCCTAGTTGGTCTGGAGCCTTTAGGCATGAGCCAAATACTGCTTTGTGTTGATCCTTTCTCCTAGTAGCCTCAAAGTGTAGCATGCACAGTGGCTAATGTGAATGTATGTCGAAGATAAATAAGCATTGTCGCTTCTCATGACCCAAAGGGAGGTTATGGATACAAAGGAGAAGGGGTGCTAGCAGCAGCAAGAATTGGGTCTTTGTATAGACAGCAAAAGTACATTTGCAAAGGGTCTTCACTTCTTCCATGACTTTCACAGTATTATTTCTGGAATTCAATATATTCTTGACCTGTGGGCTTAGTTTTTGCTTTCATGAAAAAAACATCCCTACTTCAACTCCTGTTACTTCTTTTTTTAGGTAACATGCAGCATCACAATATATGTTAAAGAATTTTGTTCTTAAATGCCTAGCTTACCTAAGCTTTCCCTAACCTGGGGTCGTACCAGCTTTCCAAATTAAAACCTTTTTACAGAATTCTGTAAAAATTACAGATTGCAAAGTAGTAACAGCAGAATTAGCCTGACTGGAGGTAAAATGTACTTCTGACCTGTTGATGTTAAAGGTTCAGAGGCTACAGAGCAAACATTCCTCAATACTCCTGTTCCTTTATAAGTAGGCCAGCATTCTAGAAAGCTAAATGCATGAACCAGCCCTAGCAGGATTTGCATACCGTAGAGATGCTGAATATTGTTATGCCAGCTATTTTAAGTAATACTTGATTTAAGTCGTATTTCCTGCGTTAAAATGTGCTTTCTAAGCCAGTGCATTCATACTAGGCAATAGGATGTACAATTTTATTTTGGGATAGATTCAGTCAAGGGAGCTTTGCAGAGTTTACAACTCCCAGGCTTTCCCCGCCCCCCAGGACAATGAGACTGAAAACAACTTACACTTGTGTTGTTGTTTTAACAGGATCTCTTGGACCCTGCTCGATGGAGAATGCTGATCCAACAGTTTAGATATGATAACTACAGACTACATCAGCTGGGAAACAATTCTGTTTTTACTATAACACTCCAGGCAGGCCTTTCAGCTATAAAAACACCGTATCCTTTAATGCAGATGCTACTGTCGAGTGCAAAAAAGCATTGCAGGTTTTTTCTTTCTGTGGATGCTTTTCATTGAGTTCCAAGAGCAAATGTGACACACGAATATTTTAGTTCATGAGCTGTTTAAATGGAGCATGAATTGATCTCTCTGTTAAATGAAGGGGAGATGATAATAAATGGCGTTATGCTTTAGAAAAAAACAAGCCCAAACTAAAATTTTAAGGTGAAATTTAGGTTGTGTTTGCATACTAGGTTAACTTCCCATCTTAACATGTCTGCAAAAGTTAGTGAGCTCGCTCAGAATTACTTATTTTAAGCACTTACATACAAATTTACTTTGTCTGGTTTTATGCGACTATTCAAATTTACCCTGCACCTTTTGAAACTTAGTTGATTTTGCTTCACATTGTGGTGTAAATTAGGACTGGTGCTACTACAGTGTTCTACATCAGAAACTTTACCTGTAGAGGGTGCCAGATGCTTGTTGCTCACCCTTGTCCTTGAAACAAAGCAAGCACTTGATTTAAATGTACACATTAAACTTGAATTAAATGATCCTCTACACTCTCTAGCTCTATAGCCTAGGTTATGTTTGCACAGTTTACTATCTGTTTTTTTCTTTCTAGTGCTTGGTTTTAACTATTTGTTGTTGCATTCAGTGGTGGTTGTTCCTTAACTTGCTGTTAAACAGACAGTGTTATAAAGAGGATGGGAGCTCAAAAAACCCAGACTGCCCTGTGTGTAGCAAATCCCTGAACAAGCTGGCTCAGCCTCTGCCTATGGCACATTGTGCCAACTCCCGACTAGTCTGCAAGATTTCGGGGGATGTAATGAACGAAAATAATCCTCCTATGATGTTACCAAATGGATATGTCTATGGATACAATGTAAGTGTTGGAATCAATGACATAATGAAGTCTAAACCAGCAGTAGTTTATTATAACTTTCTGTATGAAAAGAGCTTAGAAACTCAAAGCATCTTGTTACTCTATATTATATTTTCTTAACAGAATAAAAAAACCTCCTTGCAGTAATTTTTAAAGGACTGTATACTTATGTGATTAAATTGGTCTATAAAGAACTTAATGTCTGACTGTATGAATTTATAACATGAAAACAAATGGCATTGGAAATCTTCTCCTCTGCCAAGTGATAATGTAGAATAGTAACTTTTGTGCACAAAGATATTTTGACCTCAGGCTATAACATCTTTTTATTAAAGAAAAGAACAGTTTATTTACTGAACAGTTAAATAATTCTTTGAGTTAATGTTGTGAATATTATCTTTTTGATTTCATTCTTTTTCAGTCTCTGCTTTCTATTCGTCAAGATGACAAAGTAATTTGCCCAAGAACCAAAGAAGTCTTCAACTTCTCACAAGCTGAGAAAGTCTACATCATGTAGGTCCATAAAACACATGATGAAGTGCCGCTGGAGTTTTGACACAGTGTATATTGGCATACCCTGTAAAGGGGGGGGCCTTAATGTGTGGCAAAGAAGCAAAACCTGCCATCTTGGGGATCAGACCTGTCGGTGGCAATATTGTTTCTTGCGACCAAAGATCAATGAGCAACAATAAACACTCTTAACAAAAAAAAAAGACAAAAACCAAGAGAGAGGAATTATGACTTAAGTTTGTACTTGAATAAAAACAAATTTTGATTGTTAAGGTTTTGTAACAAAGGTCAAAAATTGGACTTCTCAAAAGTACTTTCATCTTCTAAAGGATAACGTTCTATAAACATGGACACTTGCACTGGGGGAAAAGTTACAACAGATATGAAATTAAATCCATTTTTCTTCCCTCTTTTTCACAATTGTCCAAGACCCTTTTGTTATCAACAATTTCAGTACTACAGATATGTTCTCCTTTAAGCTCCTCTTTGCCTTCTTTATGATCCTCTCGTGAAGTAATCCTGAGTTCTGTAACTTATTTCCATGGGAAGATATTGATGTCTTTGACACACGACTCGCTTCTCTGGAGGATCAACTAGGGACTGGTTTGAAGGAGTATGAAGTCTTTTTCCAAACCCAAATATTTTAAGGAGGTTGCTTAAGTATCAAGAGGAACTGAGAACATTTCAGGCAAAATCCAATGCTTGTTTAAATGTTCTTCCAGTCTACCATAGTGTTAAAGTCCTTCTAAAGTTATTAGTTATGTGCATAGGGTTCAATATGAAATCATTAGTGCTACTGCCTTATTTCTTGCTTTGAGAATGTACTCACATGAAAATGAGCTGGTATTCTTAAGTGTTGGGCGAAGTTTCTGAAGATGCCTTGCAGGATGATTACATAATTTTAGGGTCTAAATAGTATTCATTACTGAAACTAATAGTTCAATTTTAACAACTACAGAACACATCCTTATGACTTTTCAAAGAATTAAACCATTGTAGTTTAAACAAAACCATATTGTAGAGGTTTGTATTTAGCTCTTATTTTTGCATGTTGATGTTGATTAGCTAATAAAAGATTGTAAATGTAAAACATGTTAATAAAAATTGTTTTCCATTTCTTGATTATATAAAATTAGAAAGCTGGTTTGTATGTAAATGTAAAAAGGTTAACCCTTTTCTAAGGGGGTCTCAGAGTAACTTCCAGAGGTTGAATGTTCTGCAAGATTTAAGAAAAAAAAATAATTAAAACAAATCAAGAAATCACCCCAACAATAAACTCCTGTTCTTCAGGCTCCAACATCAGCCTGTCTCAGTCAAATGACTAATTTTGCCCTAAACTTTTCCTCTATGAAAAGTACCCTTCAGTCTACAAGCCTGTCACATTTTTCCCCTGTTGTTTCCTAGAAGACTCTCTTAATCTCCTCAAGACTTTCTGCTAATAAAATTAGCAGAAGAGGCAAGAGTCATCTCAAAAGGGGAGAGGATATCACCTTAGGAAGCAGTTCAGGGACTCTTCACCCATCCTAGCAGAAGGGCAAGGATGACTAGGGATGAGATCCTTGCTTTTCCCTACTTTACAGGAATGCATGAAAGGCCAGAGCAGGGAGGAAGGGGCAGAGTTCTTACCAGCCCTGAGTTTGGTAACTGCACAACAACCGTAGGGCATGGAAATTGTTGCTTTTCCTTCTCTTAAGTGCTAGTCAGAGCTGTGGTTTCCTTAAATTTCAGCCTTGTTTGCTCTATGTGGCCTAAGCAGAGTGGTGGAGAAATCCACACTCCCTGAAAAAATAGTTTGGGAGGAGAGGGGGGATAGCAGCTGTCCTACACCAGGAGGGCCTCTGCTTGAGGGCAGTGTCAGTTCAGAGAGCCAGGTGCTGATGTGAGATCTGAGTCCCTGATGGTGTACTAAAAGGATGGTGCTCCAGAAGGAGCCTGTGGGAGCTTCAACTGTTTGTTAGCTTTGTCACTTTAGAAATTTGCAATAAAACAACTTCTTCTGAGTAGAGCAAGGTCTGTTTGATAGAGGCACTTGTAGCCTTCTGGCTGACCCCTGTGGACCGTGTCCAGTACGTGCAGCTAAGGGCTGGCTTTCATTCTAAAGCTTGCTCTGGCATAGCTTCAGAAGCCTCCCAGCTTTATGAGGGTCAGAGATGGCAGGGGTGGATCATTTTGGTGCAGCTTGGAGTTCTGTTTTGCATTCCCTGGCTGCTTTCTGCAGACTTGAGCTCAGAATCCAAGAGCTGTTAGTTCATAGCTCATATCACGGGTAACTTCAGCCATCAAACCAAGAGCAGAATGTGACTCACAGTAATTATAAACTTACTGCCTGTAAACACTATTTTAGTAACTGTTCTCTCTCTGTGTTGATTCCTGTTGGTGGGTATGCTCAGAAGAGGGCTTTGAAAGCATGGTTTGTGTAACATTAGTGAAGGTGGGGCAGGGTGATAGAGGCTTTCCTCATCAGTTAAATGTTTGGGTAAAGATCTTGTTAAACACTGGTCTTCTAGCAGTATCTGGCATAGCAGTAGGACTGTAAAACATAGGATAAGAGGTTGATCAGTAAAGCAACAGTTATCTCAAGATCTGTCTGAGCTGGAAATGAAAATATCCTTTGCTGTGGTGGTTTTTTCAGCCTTGCCAGGCAATTTAACAAAACAAGACTTGAGGCTCTGGATTTTGGTTATGACGTTCCTGTTTGAAGGCAACTGTTCGTCCTGTTGTGGTCAGGGCAGGTTTCTCTGATTTCCACAGTCAGAGAGGTTGGTAATTGCTGTAACCTTTCCTTCCATTTGTTGTGGTCCAAACCCCAAATCTTAAATGCTGAGGATTCTCCAATATTGCAAAAGGAGCGGGATCTACTGGTAACCATTTCACAATGCCATGGGTTTCTTCAATGCCTGTTTCTGTTTGAAGTATTCCGTAATCTATCAGGCTGAGAAGGGTTCAAGATGCTAAGATCACAATATCTCCTAGGTAGGAAGTTGTGAAGCTGATACCATGGTCAGGGAAAACATTTTGCAGGAAGCTTTAAAGATGGATGGGCTGGTGTGGTTTCGGGGTTTTTTTTCAATATTATAAGCATGTCATTTCCTACTCATTATGGCTTGGGAAAAAGGATTACTTGGGAGAGGAAGAATGAGAAAACTATGTACAGCTGGTAATCCCACAAAAGCAAGCTTTTGAACATGCTTAATAGACCACTCTCCAGGAAAAGAAGGAAAAAAAAAAAAGTAATAATTTGACTTTTTCTGTTTTCTGCTTCAGGAAGCCTGAGCAGAATGTCCTGGGAGATGCACCAGGCACTTTCTCAGGACTTGCTGTGAGACCCATGACTACACGGTGGTCTTGTGCACTGGGTGTTCTGTAGCACAATGCAGAGGTCACTTAATGTAACAAAATGAATATTTAAATCTTTTCTGTTTTCTATGTTCTGTGACAAGGTATCAGATTCTGCTCAGGCTGTTTCTTCCTGCTTTGTCCTGAAGTCTACGGCACCATTAACGCTCTGTCCCAGCAGCCAGCTAATGCACCTTTTGGGCTTCCCCGATTCAACCTTGTACTCCTTAGGCCAGGGATTTTGGTGGTATTCTCCAGCAGACTCCGCCCTAAGGACTATTTTTTGTCATTGTTGACCTGCCTGTGAAGAGTGACTTTTCTGTGGCATTTGGTACAAATAATCTGCAAAACCAGGCTTTAATGACAATGAGCTGTCCCGGCTGTCTATAGATTTCTGATCTAGTGAACCAAATAAAGCCCAGCCCAGATCACCAGGATAGTTGATTACATCTGATCTTGATCTGATCCTTGAACAGATAAAGTGCAAGTCATTTCTTCTGGTCATTGAATGCTAGAGTAACTATTTATTTCTACTTGATGTTCTGTGAGCTAGATATTCACCAGGATCTCCTTGCCATTATGCTTTTCTGAAGACACAATGTCTCCTTGGTTCTGCAATATGCAGCATTCTGCAATAGGCAGCATTTTTATTTCAAAGAAATGTTAGCTAAGCTTTGAGATGTTTTCAGCAGTTAAACTTTCTCCTTGTTTTAGGAAGAGATCTAGGATGGACAGAAGTGGACAGCAGAATCTCTTCTTATGTCTTTACTAACATAACTTCTTACATCTAGGTGGGTTCTGTAAGTAGAATAAAGTCTCTCTGGCACACAAGGGAAGAAAACTGGCACTCATGGACAGCAAGAGGGAGCAGGAAGGTATAGAGCCCAGATGTTGTTTGATGTGAGGGTTGAAATAGGTTTTTGGCACAAGAACTATGGAGCCAATACAAAGTAGTTCCATGTTACAGGTGACCTGTGAGAAGTTCAGTGCATATATGAGCTAGTAGTTGAAAAAAACATCTTAAGAGATATAGTACTGATTTCAGTTTGAACTGAAGTTCTAAGACTAAGCAGAAGATCTTCATTTCAAAAATGAAATTATTTCTTATCATTGCTAGTTAGCACCAAGTTCATTTCACTGTTTTCAATAAAGTATTTCAGACTCCACCATAAATCCTGCTATTTCACCATGTTAAAATTACCAGAGATGTGTCCTAAGCCAGAGGAACTCAACTGCAGGATAGTAAGTGCCGCAAGAAGAACAATAGGAAGTAGCAGAACAAGAAGAAATAGAAAAGGCTGCTGAGCAAGAAAAGCTGTTTGTTTTAGCTTATTAAAAATAAGAATAATTCTCAAGGTAGAGTTAAGAAGCCAACTATTTTTTAGAGAGATTAAAATAACTTCAGAATTCCAGAATTCTGTTTTTAAAAGTGCAAGAAAGAGGAAAAAATTAACATGGGGCTACTGTGGGGTAGAGACCCAGACTTGGTTACAATCCTACACCCAGCACCTCACTGCTCGCTCCTAATAAAGATGGCAATGTTCGATACTGGTGGGCAGGGTGGAGCAGAAGGTTAAGGGTTATACTGACAAAAATGGAAATAACACAGCAACCTAGAACTGAAAAAAATGTGCACAAGTGATCGCTCTCCTGGAATCGTTAATTGTTCAGTTGTAATGGAAAGAAGCTGTTCTAGTATACAGCCTGGGCATGATGCCACATGATATTCTACTGTAGTTCCTGGTTTTCAAGGGAATGAGAGAATAAAAAACCATCCTGAAGGATAACTGTAAGTGAGCATGAAGGGGAGATGTTTACTGAGGATAATTATGCCATCCCACCCTGATGACTGCTGCTGTTAAGATGGGTCTTCTCAACATCCAGCTGCAGTGCAGTATTATATATGATGACATCAGCTAACTGGAGAAAATGGGAATTGGAAATTGCGTGAGGATCTGGCTGAGGGGGATGGGGCAAAAGGCAGGGTGAAGGGCAGGGTAACTGACCAGCAGTCTGTTGTGGAGCTGATGCTACTTGTGATTACTGCCATTCCACAATAGGCAGAAATGTGCTGATGTGACAAAAAGTGTAGATGGCCTCAGCCGAGAGGATGCTGGAATATTATCAGGAAGAAAAACAGGTAAACTTGAGGAGAGAACTCATGGGAAGAAAAAAAGAAAATAAATTAGCATTGTGTTCATTCAGCTGTTAATTAGGACATTGCTTAAAAGAGGAGTCCTTCTACAGTCTGATCACGAAGGGCTTTGAGCCTCCGGTGTGTTGCATCTTTGAAACAAAAAAGCAACCCTATCATGGTGCTACTGTCGTGATGATGGAGCGAGGACTGCAAAGGAGCCAGGTGCTACTGTGCTGGAAGCTGCAGTACAGTTCTGCTTGCTCATGTCCATGTCTCTTGCACTGAACCTGGAGCACTGAGTTGGTTGGTGGAGTGTACCAGAAATCCCTTCTCAGCCCAGCTGGCTCAAGATAAGACATTTCCTTCATTCCCAACTTAATGTGGAAAACCAAAGATGGTTAAGTGGGGGATAACACCCAAGGGGTTGGAACATAAGTCTGTACCTACTCCTTTGACCCTACTTCCTAGTCTGCAAGATTTTTTATGTTGTGCATTTCTGAAGGAAATAATTTTATCTGCCTCAGAGAGCAGAGGAACAGATTTTCCCAGGGAGCTCATTTGAGTTCCCAGCCAGGACTTTTTCCTGACAGAGTCAGGAGGAAGAATGAGAAGAGAAAGATGATAAAGTCTATTCACTTCAGGACAAAAAGAGCATTAACTAACTTAAATATTTTTTTCCCCACCCATGGAGATTAAGCAGGGTCATGCAGACAAATTCCCCAAAAGGAAATAATCAGATAATAAAATCAGTACACAATTTCCTTTTCCCTCCTTTTAAATCACAGCAAGACAAATTACTCAGGAGTGGCAAGACCAGAGCTATGGGAGGTCTTCGAGGTGTGCATGTGTACCCCATATGGAGATGTCTCTTCTGCTTAAAGTAGCATCTTTAGGGACTCAAACCATATTAATATTTAAATACTGAAGGGGGTCAGGGGGGATTTGGTCCTGGGAAAGCTCAAGTTGCCCTGGATGCAGTCTTTATGGAAAATATTATATAGGGCTCTACATTAATTCTTGCCGGGTAGACCACCATCCTGGCATTGTGCTAACTTCTCAGCTGGAACTGGGCCCACTCCACCAGCTCTATTCCCTGCTGATAAAGTTGTTGTGCAGGAGGGTGAAAACCCCAGAGGCAGGTTTTGAAGCATTATCTTCTTGGTGCTGCCCCTCCTCATTTTGGAAGACCAGATGGTTCCTCAGTAGTAGCTACTTTGCTACATGGTGTGGGAGAAGTTGTTTCTCTATGAGTATTGTGACATGATTTCTACTTTAAATTGTGCACACTCAGGTCGCCATCTTGTTGTCCTACACGGGATCTCAAGACCACCAGAAATTATTTGATCCTACTTGCAGACATAAGGAATATCAGGTTACAGAGCTGACTTCCACCATAGGAAATTGGGAAGAATTCAGGCCGAGCAGTGAGGTGCACCAGGAGAGCATCTCTGTAGGCAATGCTGGTGTGACTGAAGCAGCAGCACTGGCTTGTGCTGTCTCTCTGCCAGCTGCAGAGAGACACCTGAGCAGTATGAGGATATATGTATGGAGGGTAGGATAATGCACAGCTCTGATCAACTGTTTTAGGAGTATTACAACCTACTTCCCAACTCTTTTCTGGAGTCAGCCTGAGGCTTGAGCAGAAGAGGCTCAAAGTCTCTGCAGTCTGTAAATAAATCTTGCCCTCAAAGCATTTGCAACCTGACCATGCTCTGGCGCCTAGAGCAGCTATGCTGTTAACCTGCATGTGTGGAAACCAAGAGACAGCCTGCTCCAGGAGCAACAGCCCTGGAATAGGATGAATACCATCAAGTATGTGATCTCATCTCGTTAGATGGTCAGACAGTGAAGAATAGATGGGAACTGATGCTGCTGATGCAAATCGGTTGATTGTTTGTTTGCTCCAGGAGCACTTTGTAACTGTTGATCTCAGCTATACATACGCTCTGATGATCCAGCCTTTGTGGTATGTTTACTTTGAATTTCACTGTCATATCCCTTGCCAGCTCTCTAGCTTCAGTGATGCATTATCCCACTTTCAAAACCAGTGAATAAAAAGGGTTCTGTTTTTATAGAAGAGCTAATTATTCACTTTAACTACAAGGGATAGAAAAAAGCACAGTAGCTACAGCTGAAGTGCTGTGTTTTGCTCCTTCAGTGAATAACAGACC
Organism: Chloroceryle aenea; assembly: GCA_013399075.1. Lineage (NCBI taxonomy): Eukaryota > Metazoa > Chordata > Aves > Coraciiformes > Cerylidae > Chloroceryle > Chloroceryle aenea. Next base: position 325,959 of record VWZY01007467.1, on the reverse strand, counting down.
TTCTTTGATGTAACACCCATCATGTCTAAATGTTTATAATCACTGGGAAGAATGTCACCTGCCCTGTCAAGAGAGATATTATCCTACCCTTGGCTAAAACATATTCCCTGTTTCTATGTTTGGAGCCCTCTTCTGAGGAGATAACATTTAAAATTCCTCACTGAAGTAAGTTTAGCAGTTGCCACATTTTAAATCAATTAGCAAAGGATAGGGATTAGATTCTTTGTGTCAGGATACCATAAATAACATCACCTGTGATCTCTCTGAGGGTGTGAGATGCTGGATAAAATTTTCATCTGAATAAGCTTATTTGTCTTAATTCTTTCTCTCCACACCTTGTATTTCCAGGAACAGCATGAAAAGAAATCAGAACACTGGTACCATTTTTGTTGGCTGAAGAAGCCAAGAACCTTTGGGCCAATGAACCTAGCACCAAACATTTAAATGTCTATTTAAAATTTGTTATTATAAAATAATACCTCCATCTAGGATCTGAGAAGTTTAAAATGCATCATTGTTTTAATTATTTCACCCCATAAGAAAAATCAAAACACCAAAATTATTCTAGCAGCTAGAATAAAGATTATGGCCTGGTTGCACACTGAAAGCAGGAAAACAGAGCTTTGGGCTTCTCCAGAAAGTCTCACACTCAAATGACACTAAATTGTCTAAGCTAAAATGTAAAGCCTTGTAGAGCAACAGTTTCCTGAACATTCTAAACCACTGTGCAAGTCCTGTTAAATATATCAATATGGATCAATTCTGTTAAAATCCCGATGATAGAAATGCAACCTCACAACTGCCTCTGTGGGCAGTTAGAGGGGGTTCCACCGTTAAAGGAACCTTCCCATGACCCTTAGTTGTCCTTAAGCTATTGAGTCTTGAAATTGAGAACATTCTCAGAAATTTAACAGTGGTTGCTTTTAACTCAAGGACTCTTCAAAGTGCCGTAATAGCCTTGTTCTTAAAATCCCTTTGCAAAACACTCCCTCTATCCTGTCCTCCCTCCAGGATCCACTGACAGCTTCATAGCAGGGGTAGCCAGGGCTCCTGCTTTATCATTTACTGTTCTACCGAGTCACCAGATTTTTCATGTCCTGCCACTTCTGCTTTGTGTAAAAAGTCTTCTCTGTAACTTAATGACTTCCAAAAGAGCCAGGAGCAATATATCTCCAGTATACTGATTTTAGATGTCGAGTTTCAAAACTATTTACAATCCAGAGTTGTTTGGTTAGAACACATCTGTCAGAAAAACATCATCATGAGACAGAGAATCTGTTTCCTCACTGGTAAAATATGTGCCTGGCTTCCAGTCTGAATTCATCTTTTGTTTCTTGTGTTTTTCACTGCTACACTCAACATCTTTAATATGTGGTATTTTTCCCTGAAGATCCTTTTATTTCATGAACAATCTACCTTTCAGTAATCAAATCTGATTTAACTCTTTACTTACAGGTGCTATTGTAACTATTTTCTGCAGTTTGTTCTTGCACCCTCCCTATATGTCACTGGAGCTTTTTCAAGAACTTTGACAAATGTGTATTATTTCAGTATTGGCCCTGCTGTTATCTGTTTTACAGAGCTCGATGTCCACTACTTACAGCTGTTCGTTACTGCTCTGAAGCTCTTCAACCCCGCTGTTGCCACAGTTGGATTCAATATAACATAGACACATTTGCAATCAGCTGGTGCTTCTGAAATAGTAAGAACTGCAGCTTTTCTAAGCAGTAAATCCAGAATGTGGCCCGATGTTTATGTATTCCTATGCAGTTCGAGGCCAGCTGATACTTTTTGGGACACAATACAGTGTATTTTTGCAATGTATTAATTTGTTTTCCTAAGGACTCCAAACGGGTTTTTATTGCACTGTTTAAACCATAGTCTAAGCAGTAATATTAGCATATGGAGATGGGAGAAATCACACTGATTGGAGATAATTTGGATTCCTTGTTTGTTTACACTGTGTTTACACACATGTAAGTGGACTTCTCAGCATTTCCATTATTCACTTTGGAGCCACTTTAACCAACCTCTGGTTATGGTGCCCATGGCAGCATTTAGGCAACTCCATTGTGATTTCACTTCACCATCATTGGCCTTTCAAGAAAGAACATCTCTGCCAGGTGCAGTTATTTCAGTTTTAATACAGGAGGAAAAGAAGGTTTTTCGCCAGCTTTTTGCTGCAATCAAGCTTTTTCTAATTAATTTCTTAACAAGTTCAAATACCTTCCACGCTTTTTTTTTTTTGATTAAGAATTGGGGCGGGGGGGTTGGTTTTTGTTTTGATTTTGGAAATGTTTAGCCTGGAGGAGAAAAGTCTCCAGGGTCACCTTATTGCAGCCTTTCAATACTTAAAGGGGCCCTACAGAAAGGAACGAGACAGACTTTTTAGCAAGACCTGCTGCTACAGGACTAAGGGATGATGGTTTTAAACTGAAAGAGGATAGATTTGGACTAGATGTAAGGAAGGAATCTTTTACACCAAGGGTGGTGAAACACTGGCCCAGGTTGCTCAGAAAGGTGGTAGATGCCCCATCCCTGGAAACATTCCAATATTCAGGAGCAACCTGGTCTAGTTGCAGATGTCCCTGCTCACTGCAGGGGGAACTGGATTAGATGATCTTTAAAGGTCACTCCAACCTATGATTTTGGGGGGTGGATGTGTTTGTTTTAGGGCTTTTTGGTGGGTGTGTGTGCAGACAAAAGGGAAGGTGTGTCACTAGAAACTTGTAATGCTTCTATGATTTTCTGAAAGTTTTACTACATCCATTTTCCTCTACAAGCACAGAGAAAGCAGCGAGTGGTTCTGTTTGGAACATATCTCCACCTTCTGTGCTTCCTCAGAGAGAAATGTTCTGGGTTTAATTGTCATGAAGTCTGTCTTAAAATTAATTTAAGTTTAGAGACTTATTCCTGTCCTGGAAACAGTGTGGCCTTGCACATTGACAGAAGATGCAGAAGAGAATGTGTGAGAATGTGTTGTGAGCAGAGTTCTTAAGTGACATTTTATATATGTGTGTGTGTGTGTGCATGTATGTATATATATAAATATAATGTGCCACATTTATATTTATGTGGCATATGCATATATGTATCTCCATGTGTATGTATATATGCAAAAAAAAAAGTAATTTCCACATTTTGTTGCTGACAGCTCCTGGTCATTGTCTCGTATCAGCACTGGTGTGGCCAGCAGGATTAGGGCAGGGATCATTCCCCTGGACTAGGCACTGGTGAGGCCTCACTTCAAACACTGGGTTCAGTTTTGGGCCCTCACTCCAAGAAGGGCATTGAGGGGCTGGAGCATGTCCAAAGAAGGACAGCAAAGCTGGGAAAGGGTCTAGAACACAAGTCTGGCGAGGAGTGGCTGAGGGACCTGGGGTTGATTAGCCTGGGGAAAAGGAGGCTCAGGGGAGACCTTACTGCTTTCTACAACTCCCTGAAAAGAGGTTGTAGCAAGGTGGGGATCAGTCTCTTCTCCCAGATAAGAAGTCATAGGATGAGAGAAAATGGCCTCAAGTTGCACCGGGGAATGTCTAGAATGGACAATAGGAAAAATTTCTTCCCCAAAGAGTTGTCAAAGCCTGGAACAGGCTGCCCAGGGCAGTGGCGGAGTCCCCGTGCCTGGAGGCATTTAAAAGACATGCAGGTGGCACTTAGTGACAGGGTTTAGTGCCGGACTTGGTAGTGATGGGTTAATGGTTGGCCTCGATCTTAAAAGTCTTTTCCAACCTAAACGATTCTACAAATTCTATGATCTTCACAGGTCACCCCTAAGGCTTTGGACCTGGGATGCCAAACCCATTGACACAGGGCAGTTCTACCAGCCTGTAAGTTCAAAAAGGAGCTACAAGCAAAGAACTTACTGACAGTGCAACCGGCGTGCTCCCTTGCAGGACACGTTAAAAGCACCGAGCGGGATTTCTAAGGCGATGCTATTTTTCCCGAGAACAATGTAGCTCGGCCCCAGCTCTCGCCTCGCTGGCCGGGCTACAGGTTTTCCTGCAATGCCATCTGCTGGGGGCTGCGCCCAAAGGCAGCCCTGCTCCCCGCCCGGCCGGGGGCTCGATGGGGTCGGGGGATGCTCTCGGCGGCTCCCAGCCGCCCCTGCAGCCTCGCCAGTGGTCCTCCTGCTGCCCTTCAAAAACCGGCAGAAATGCCGCCGGCTTCTTAGCTCGGGGAAAGTAAAGATAATGATTTGTGAGGATAATGAAGTCGGCTGCTTCTGCTGAAGGGCGAGGAAGTTCAGAGCTTTATAAAGCTCGTTCTTTACTCTTACCTGAAAATGGAAAGTACATGATATGTGTCATAGCTCTGTGAGCTTAAATAACCAGTTATTTAAAAAAAAATAGAAAAAAGATACCATTTTGGAAATAATTTCGGTTTAGATTAAATAAATAACATAATTTCAAGATACGTTTAGAACATTTTTTACCTAAGCTGTGGCGCTCTCTCTGTGGCTATGCCTCTTTTGCCACCATGTAGGAATGCAGTGGCAAACGTCACCAAGTATTTTCTGTGAGGAGGTTGTGCCAGGTACCCAGCTCAGACTGCTGCTGGCAACACAGTCCCCTTCTGACATACCTATAAATATATCTCATCCACTTGAAAGTACTGAGTGCCAGTTTTGTGTTTACATTAAAAACCAAACAGACAAACGCTTTTCCTAGAATTCAAGTTACACGACCTAAAGCAGAACTGGACATGGCGGAGCTCAGCAAGCCTGTGCTGGAGGCTGTTGAAGGTGTTGAACCAGAGCAGGGCCCTGAATACCCACAGATCGCAGTCTCATCCTGGCTACATTTTACTGATGTATCAATAACTGACTCTTTTTTTTTTCTGGGGGAAATTATTGGGGGAACAAAAAGGTTGGTCTTTCACCTACTGTCCCCTTTGGAGGCATTGCTCTTCATGCTGCTCTTAAAAGGAAGTCAAGAAAACTTTGTGTTATAGTTTACCGTGGCATATTCACTGCCACTGCTTTATCATTATTTGATATAAATTTTATTGTTACGACTTGTGCAAAGAGGAAAAGTGGCAATGATTCATTTAAGAGGCCTTTTAATGGTTGCATGAAACCTTCTGAAACACAGAGTATGGGTGGCTGCATGAGGAATGCCACCGAGCTCACACAGGGGCAGGGACATGTTGCTGGAGGTGCTACACCTCAGGGGACAGAGTCTGCACCCCAAATCCTCCACTCAGCTTTTCCGGGAGGCTATTACATGGTCTTCTTAAAATCAGATTATTCTTCATATGTGTTGACTGTATCAACCAGTCTTGTTCCATGTTGTACTGAGGTTCATTTGCCTGAAAGGCTGCAAAAACACTTCAGGAGTCTTAGTACACAATATAAAAGAATAGCTGTATGTTGGTCAGTGGGACTGTCATGATCTGCTTGCTGCAGTAACTGAGGGTGTGCAAAGGGGTCCTAATATATACAGTATAAATAAATATTTTCTCATTCTGCTCCCACTTACATAGCGAAACCACAGAAGTGGAAAATACCTCCTCAAAAGCTTAAATAAATAAATGGCTCCAAAGAGTTCACAAGACCTTTTGCATTCTTCTTTTTGAGACACTTCCCTCTTCCTTTTAATTGTACCTAAATATTTCCATCATAACAATAAAGAAACTCCCTAGAAAATCTTATTTTGATCCACGTGGCTTTCTTGGTCACTACTCATAAAAGATGATGGAAGTACCATGAAGGCCTGAAGGCTAATAGCATACTGGTTTGGTCACTCTTCTCGTGCTGAGGGAGTACAGTGGATTTTCACAGATGACTGAGGACTTGCTCCTGTAATCCCAGTATCGCTGTGAGTTTGAGCTCCCTCGTACAACAACAGCAGAGAGAAATCTGAAATGGAAAAGCCACTGATCCAACAGTGTTTGTGTGATGGTGTGCAACAGCTGTGTGACACATGCAGATCCATTGCCTGTCTGTGTCCAACAGCGATGCTGGAAGCTTCACATCAGGAACGGACTTCATCACTCCCACTGTAACAGGGGCAGCACTACAGCTTTTAGCAGCTTCAGAGCAGTTCTCTTCTTTCCCACAACCTTGGGATAAGAAGGAAAAAGCAATTCCTTTGGGTATCTGAACCCACAGCTCTGTACAGTCTCTCATTTGGAGAAACCAGCTCAAGCAACCACAATTGTATTACAGGCTGTGACTTTCTAAGGACGGGAGAGGTCAGACATCAGGCAGAAAGACTTTCAAAAACATACTATCAGTGAGTCAATGTGACACCCAAAGCAGTTTGTTTAAGTTGTTTAAGAAACATCTGTTAATATCATATGTTTCAAAGCAATCTTATTATCAAATGCATGAAAGAGCATTTCTGTCGCATTATGATTTAGCATCAGAGGGTCTTCAAGCTGACTTTGGGCTGGATTTCCTCTTACTGGAAGCTTGGTGTTCTTTTCCTCTGCATTCTCCTTTTCTATGTGTTAGTAAACCTCAAGCTCTTTCTTTTCTGAAACACGTGATATGAGTCCTGCCTTAAAAGCTGGTATCCCCCAGACCCTCAAAGACACCTTCTTGCCATGCAATGGGATGTGCCTTGATTGTCTTTGGGTGCATTCATATAGAAATGTAACTTGTGATGTGGACACACACTGTCTTAACACAGAGAAATGCTCACTAGGTTCCCGTTAGAGTCTGCATGGATCATTCCACAGAGGAAAAAGCAATTTACAGTCATTGATACTAGTCAAGTATGTCAATGTTGGTGTGTAGGTTCAGGCAATGCTGTAGGATCATTTTTAAAAATTATTCTAGACATGAATATAAGCTACATGTGGGAAGGTGCTCCTTGATTTGTGATGGTTCTCCTACAGCTATTCCTGCTCCATCCAACTTATAAATGGTTATTTAATTAGTGATCTAGACCGTACAGAGCAGGTTCATCCATCTCCTCCTTTGACAGAATTATAAAATGTTACAGTAGGCTGAGTGTTGTCACACTCAATATTTCACATAATTAGAGGAGGTCGCCAAGTATCTTTGGCCTTGCATTATTGATAGTTTAATGAATAGCCTCTTTCTCCTCTGAGAACATCTGTTTAAATATAGTCCTCACCCCTTATGAGACAGTTCAGAGCTTTCAAATAACTGTCATCCTTTTGCTCAAATAAAACTGGTGGTTAAGCATCTATTCATCCCACATAGAAGGTCAGTATTTTCTCTGCAACCCAACTGGCACAAACTCTGTGACATTTTAATATCAGTGTTTATCACATTTCTGCATCCGCAGGCCCCAAACCAAAGTTATTTTAACTCCAAATTATTTACAGGAAGCTTTTTTGCCCAAGTTCCAGTTTGGCAGGAAAAGAAACCCTCCTTTTTAATTTCCTATCATTAAGCTGAATACAGCTATCTCAAAAGTTCCGTGAGGTTTCTTTCTGCCTGACATGCTCTTTTACTGCAAAGCTGGAAAAACAAGCCCAGGCAAGGAATCATCTGGAAAAATGGAGGAACTGTCTCCTACCTAGATGTTTCTTTTAGAAAAAGACTACAGCAGAAAATTTAGAATTACACAAAAGTCTGAAACAATCCTTCCTAGAGGCATCAGTTCAACCTTTTAAATTTATGATGGAACAAATGGGTCTTCTTTAATGTAAGAACACCCAGACCCAAATAATGGTGACGATGGAGAAAATTCTGAGGTTTTCTTTGCCTGTGTATTTGACCAAAGATACTGGACCAACTAGAAATGATCTCTGGATGGATCAATCAGTTATGCCTGGAGATATCTTGGAGGAGAACATTCCAATTGGAAATGCCTCTTGATAGTGATGATAGTGTTGGGTACGCTGAAGAGGCTGTGAACAGGTCAGTGTTTCTCCAAGAGGCATTACTTTGGAGAACTTGTGAAGTATGACCATGTTGCTCTTGCTGACCTCTCAGCACAGAGGTTAAGAAATGCAACTTCTTGAATCAACAGCCTGTTATAATCCACATGACATGAAGCAGCACACTCAGGCTTTGCTGACATCAGGTGTAAACTGATAGTAAGGTTCAGCCTTGAGGCTCTGAGGGGGTAGCAGGTGATGTTCAGTCCTGCCTCTGCACTGAACAGCCCAGAACAGACATGCCTGGGGAATATCAAGGCAGGTGTAGAGAGTGGTCATGACTGTTGCAGCTAAATTAATTTTTTGATGTTCTGTCTCTCTTCAGCCTCGGATCACTTAATTTGTTTGAAAATTCATTACCTGTAGAAAGAGTTCAATGATATCTTCCCTTATGATAGGAGCCAGTAGAGGCAGCTGCAACACCAGTTCATACATGCCTTAACTGTGGATTAATGGAAACACCATCCAAGTACCCAACAACATTTTCATATGAAAACAGAGATTTTAAATGCCTCCCTTCTTTAGGGTGCTCAAAGCAAGCACCTGCCAGGGCTTGATCTTTTCCAGTGGTTAATCTGCACTTTTGGAAAGAGGGGATCTGCAGAATATTTCTGAGCATCCAAAACCAAAAGGTCAGGTGCTGCCAAAAACAAATCCAGGGAAGCTCCACCACCTCCAGTAATTGAACCTCACTTGTGTGGCTGGTACAAACCGAGACCAAAATAGGGGAGGCAACTCTTTCAATGTCTCTCTCACCATAGCTGACCCTAAGTGCAGCAGGACACGTGCCAGGGACATGCCCTTACAGCACAGCCACATGCAGAGTGAAGGCTTAGATGCTTTCCTGCATGCAGGAAGAGAGAAGGGAGCACTTTGGTTAATCACATTAGCCAACCGCAGCAGTCTGTACAGTGCTGTACATGTGGATGGGACTCGGGTAGGTACCATCCGCTTGCTATGCTCAGTACCTTGGCTTCTCTCTTGGTGCTGCAATCCTTCATCAGCTTCTCTCTCCATATGCTGAGGGGTTACCTATTGGAAGGGGTACCTATCGTAAGGGGTCAGGCGCTCTGAGGTTCTCAAGTGGAAGGTATTGTATAAGCACAGTTATGCCCTAATATTCCCCTTGAAAGTCCTGACAACTGGGCTGTATTCACCATGCAGTTTCTTTCCAGTCATAGTTCACGTATATGAAAGTACCATTTTGCTAGGGCTGCCCAGTAACAATCCTCTCATCTTTGCTCTATTCTAAAGCAAACATAATTTCCAAGTCCTGCAAAGTGACAGATCTTTCCCAAAGAGAAAAATCCATCATTTATAACACTGGAAGCCAAACGTGAAAAAGCACTGGGGAAAAGTACTGTAGTGAAACAAAATTTGGAGCTTCCAAAGCTCCTTGCTTTCTAGCACTCCTCCCTGAGGGGGGAGGCTGGGTGCGGCTGGGGAAGGATTCCAGGATAAATACCCAATAACAACGGAGTTGTTATTAAGCAGACATTCTTTATTGCAGCACTGGGGCTTCTTCTCTGTAAGTGCTCCAACGAATTAGCAAAACACACCATCTAACAGACACAGAAACCATACATATTCACCAAATCTCCTGGAAAGGGCAGTCTTACTCTAATGAATTCCTGGAATTCATTTACATAGTCTGAGCATGAGTAATAAAATTAGAGTTAGGGTCTTTTGCCCCTCCGGTGGTCATTCATAGTCTTCCTCACACTGTTCACTAGTTGAACTCTGGGCTTCCTTTGCCTATATTAGGTCATGGGGTTTGCTCATCCATCCTTTGGCCCTGGAAGGCTCCAAGAAGATCATTTTAAATTATTACTGGTGCTTATCTTGACACTGATGTCCTCCTTTGTGCTTTTCTTGACACCTTGAATCCCGGTTATCAGGGTGCTCTGGTTTAATGAACCAGTTCAAGGCCTGTCTTGTCTTTGCCGGGAGAGAAGTTGCAGGCTTCAGAACATATCATTATCAACTCTACACACCAAGTGACTAAACTGTGTAAGTGAGCCTAAGAAAAGAATACAAGTACAGCTAGTAAAATTGAAATTTCTGTGCATCAACTATGAAGCAACCAGGGATATCAATCCTTTCAGTAGTTTTGGGTAGGGAGGATTGGACCATGCCTGCTGACTTGCTCAATCCCACCATATCCTTGCATCTGCAGCCTATAAATCCATCATAGGAAGCCCAAAGTGTGTTCCACATGTTGTCTACAGAGCCCATACGAGAATGGTATTCCAGCTATTGTGAAAGAATCTATAGACCCTTGAGGCTATGGATGGTAGCAGCTGCTCAAGAAAGTGCACTTTCTTATGCATAAGTGAGCTGGGCCCAGGTTCCAGGGTGCCACATATGAAGGCCTGGTTCCCTGGCTTCTTCCTCACTTCATCTCCTCCATCATATTTAGCTTCTCAGACATCGAGGGCTGTGGGCAGCTGGAAGGAGAGGGAGGCCAAAGGTTTGACTCCTCTCACAGCTCCAAGGAAACCACGTTGTAAGGCGTGAAGGCCGAAGGGGCTCTGCTCCCTGCACCTGACCCATCTGTCACCCCTTCACCCAGGTGGTCTCTGCGGCACTGCACCATGGCCTGGCCTCCTGCACCCACCATGGCCTCAGCACCCATCTCCCAGCGCCCCTGCCCAGCCCCTCCCCAGACTGTGCCAGCTCCCCAGGCTGGGCCGCGGCCTCATTTGCCCCCAAAACTGCTTTTTTGGGCAATTCCCTGTCAATAGTATAGGCAAGTTTGTAAGCACAGCATGCTGGGGGGTGGGCGGTCGGTGTTCGCCATTGGGCTTGGTGTCTCTAGGGGGAACCTCCCCTCTCCCAGCGCTCAGGCCCTGCGTGCAGCAAGGGGTTAACGCGCGCTCGCGCGCACATTCTTCCAAAAAGAGGCGCGGCCTCTTTAAGGCCTATACGCCACCCTTCTCCTATTCGCGCTTCCGGGTGGCGTGACGTCACGCTGTCGTCACCACACGGAAGTAGGGGGGCAGCTCTCCCTTAAAGCGCCCACAGCGAGGGATGAGGGGTTGGCGGTGGCAGCATCGGGAGCGGTGAGGAGNCGGAGGAACACATCAGCTATGCCTATCACCTGCTGATGACACGGCTCAATGAAGAGCACGCTGAGATGCGCTTCTCGGCTTTCCAGATCGCCCAGGAGTTGTTCACCCGATCCCATCAATTCCGCACACTAATTATTTCCAACTTCCAAGAGTTCTTGGAGCTGACAGTGGGGATAGACCATGAGCAGCCTCTTCCCCCACCCAAAGAGGTGGCACAGAAGCTGAGGAAAGCAGCCCTTAAGTCAGTGCAAGAGTGGCATGAGAAGTATGGAGAGGCCTACAAGAAGCTTTCTTTGGGATACCACTTCTTAAAGCAGAATAAGAAGGTACTTGGCATTTTTGTTTCCATTAGTGTTCTTAGGTGACAATCACTAGAAGATGTTTAAAGTGAGGAAACCACTAAATGTAAAAGCTTTTGGAAGCAGCATTGGCTTTAGGAGACATCCTGTTGAGCATGGCCTTTGCAAAAAAAAACCAAACAAACAACAACAACAACAACAAAAAAAAACCTGAAACTTTCTGTTCATCTTGCATTATTGTAAAGTTTTAAAAGCCCCAGGCTTGTACTCAAAGCTCAGTTCACCATTTTTCAGGGTGTAAGAAGTCTTGCTCACCAGAAGACTTATTCCTAGCCGAAGCCTAGTCTATTTTAGAAGGGAAATGATGGTTACACCTTAAACTGAATATAATCAGCTAGTAAGTCTTTTTGTGCAAGTTTAACCTGAGCTGCCCAGTTCTCAGGTCCTTTTGCTATGCAGCTTGCACAGTAAGTGTAGGTGCTGCCCCCTCAGCTGCAGCATTAGTGCATCATACAAGAAGTTTTATTGGAAAGACATTTCTTGTATGTAATCGTTTGCTTTTAGACCTCCCTTCTAGGCTTCAAGTTACAATGTGTGGAACATTTGTCTGCTTAAGTATGACTTGGAAGGTGCAAACAATGAAGGTTGGACCACTAGTCTGGCATTTACACTGTCTACAATGATAATGAAACTATGCTGCATTCAGTAAACAAAGTGATTTTCTTCAGAAAGACCTTTCAGTTCAGTGTTCCTAACAGGAGATCAAAGCCTTTGTGATATACATTGTATTTCTGTTCTGGTTTCATACTAAGCTAATAGTGTACCCTACCTGCATCATTTATTGTACTGTTTTCTTTTTCTATACAATTTGTGCATCTGT
>VWZY01007467.1:254745-313192 GCA_013399075.1 Chloroceryle aenea | reverse complement strand
AAAAAAAACCCTGAAACTTTCTGTTCATCTTGCATTATTGTAAAGTTTTAAAAGCCCCAGGCTTGTACTCAAAGCTCAGTTCACCATTTTTCAGGGTGTAAGAAGTCTTGCTCACCAGAAGACTTATTCCTAGCCGAAGCCTAGTCTATTTTAGAAGGGAAATGATGGTTACACCTTAAACTGAATATAATCAGCTAGTAAGTCTTTTTGTGCAAGTTTAACCTGAGCTGCCCAGTTCTCAGGTCCTTTTGCTATGCAGCTTGCACAGTAAGTGTAGGTGCTGCCCCCTCAGCTGCAGCATTAGTGCATCATACAAGAAGTTTTATTGGAAAGACATTTCTTGTATGTAATCGTTTGCTTTTAGACCTCCCTTCTAGGCTTCAAGTTACAATGTGTGGAACATTTGTCTGCTTAAGTATGACTTGGAAGGTGCAAACAATGAAGGTTGGACCACTAGTCTGGCATTTACACTGTCTACAATGATAATGAAACTATGCTGCATTCAGTAAACAAAGTGATTTTCTTCAGAAAGACCTTTCAGTTCAGTGTTCCTAACAGGAGATCAAAGCCTTTGTGATATACATTGTATTTCTGTTCTGGTTTCATACTAAGCTAATAGTGTACCCTACCTGCATCATTTATTGTACTGTTTTCTTTTTCTATACAATTTGTGCATCTGTTCACAAAAGGTGATTGTCTTTCAATTCTTCTTTATTGTCTTCTTTAATAATAAAGAAAACTAGATGGAAGTGACAAGAAAGGCAAGACTGAGTCAAGGGAGGTTGAACACGTAATAAAATTTCACCATATATGATATGATAATTCTGTGTAATATTGAACACACAAGTGTACAAGTTGTGTGGTGAAGTTTGACATGTCTGTCTGTGCTCCTGTGGTTAATGGCTGCTCCCCAGTTAGGACTGGGTGATCACTTTTTGTATATTCATGACACTAAGCTACCCAGCATGCTGGACTGTACTGTTTTCTAGAGCAGCTGAATCAGAGTACTTCTAGAAACATTAGTAACAACAGAAACAATCTTAAGAACTGGATAACTGAATAACTCTTGTAGTGGAAGAGCTGAGATGAGTCAACTGACCTGACTGGCCTTTTCCCAGCTTAATGTTTGAAGTATGAGAAGCAACCAAAAGATTTGAGGGGGTGTTTTTATATCCATAGTAATAAAGTGCATCCCGTGTTCTGTATCACAGGTTTGGCACAGAAAAATACAGGGCAACTTGAGAGTTAGCTGTGGGTGTGGTTTGAGGTTGCTGTTTTGGTTTTTGATGTTGTTGCTTTATTATCAGCAAAATCACCTTGTAAACAGTTGGTCAGAAGATGACAGCTGCTGCCCTCTTAGAATGTCAACCTGGGAAGATAACTTGATATGTTAATAGGCCCATATAGTAGGTACCTATATGAATGTTTATCTTCAAAACCAAATAATATTGCAGTATAGCTAAAAATAATTGTTTCAAATTACTCTCTCAACATTTAAAAATAAAAGAAGAAAGGGGAAGAAAAAATATTTCAAATAATTCCAAATGTTTGCTTATTTAGGCAACTGAGTCATATTGTACCCTCTGCCTTTGAGGAATGTACGGATGGAATTAGTGAGCCGCAGTTATGGAGTGCCCAGGATTTTGAGCAGCTCAATACAGAGCATCTTACTGCAGAAGTATTTTCTTAAAAGTTACGGTAATTGTCTAGGCCCACTACTTACGTGCTTTAAAGCAAGAACAATTGTTTGCACCTTATCTCATTCAGTTCCATAATTACAGACCAGTGCTAAAAGGCTTCCTGTAGCCTGCCCCCGTACAGAGGCAGAACAGCAGCTCTGGTCTCAGTCTGTATCGCCTAAATGAGGCTGGATGGGTCCTGACCAAGTTTGTGAGTTAGTGCTGACCTCAGGTAGCGAGTCCACATCAGTAACTCTGAGTTACTCTGACCTTGTGAGGCCTCTGTTGAGAGGCCAGCTAGACCTGTAAGTAGTGGTGTTCCCTGGCAGTCAGTACTGGGTCCAGTCTTACTCAACATCTTCATCAATGACCTGGGTGAAGGGACAGAGTGTACCCTCAGCAAGTTTGCTGATGATACTAAACTGGGAGGAGTGGCTGACACGCCAGAAGGCTGTGCTGCCATCCAGTGAGGTCTGGAAGGGCTGGAGAGCTGGGCAAAGGCAAACTTAATGAAGTTCAACAAGTGCAAGTGTAGAGTCCTACATCTGGGGAGGAACACCACCATGTACTGGTACAGGTTAGGGGTAGACATGCTGGAAAGCAGCTTCATGGAGAAAGACCTTGGAATCCTGGTGGCCAGTAAGTTATCCATGGAACACCAATGTGCTCTTGTGGCCAGGAAGGCCAGTGGTATCCTGGAGTCCATAAAGAAGAGTGTGTCCAGCAGGTTGAGGGATGTTCTGCTCCTGTTCTACTCTGCCCTAGTGAGACCACATCTGGAGTATTGTGTTAAGTTCTGGGCTCCCCAGTTCAAGAGGGACAGGGATTTGCTTGAGAGAGTCCAACAGAGAGCTACAAAGATGATGAAGGGACTGGAACATTCCTCTTATGAGGAAAGGCTGAGAGCCCTGGGGCTGTTTAGCTTGGACAAGAGAAGCCTGAGAGGGCTTTTACTTGTGGTAATAGTGCTTACAATTTTTCCCAAATTCCTTTAGTAACAGCAGACTGAGTATACTCACTGTTTTCTGTAGTCTTTTCCTGCCTGTTTCCCATCCCCGCAACCCCCTGCTTCCAGTTCTGTGACAGAGGTCTCCCAAAGCCTAGTTTATTCCTACAATTTAGATGTGGATATCTCAGCATTTTGTTTTCCCACCTTATGATTCCTTTCTGAAAGGCATTGATTCTCTGCAGTCCCTTATTAGTAGAAGTAAAAACTCCATTCAGAATTACTGTAGTTATTGATTCTAGGAGGAGAAGAGATAAAAGAAAGTACTGCTGAGCTTCTGGCTGATCGCTGGTGTTAGAGGATTTTTCACTGCAGATAAAGATCTTAGGAAATAGATTTTCTATATATTTCTTACAAGGAATGTTACACTGTTTTCTTCATTTCCTCCTTAGGTGGATTTTCAAGATGTACATGCCAGAACTGTGGCTGAAAGGAGGAGGGAAGAAGAAAAGCAAAAACGGTTGGATAACATTTACAAAGAAAAAGCCAAAAGAGCTGAAAAAGAAATGGAAGGTGAGTTGCGTTGTTTTGTTTCTCCTGTTTTGTTTGTTTGTTGTGTTTTGTTTTTTGTTTGTTTTTAAAGCAATCTTTTTTAACATTATGTAAAACAAATTCTAAAACAATAGCTATCCAAGTAATAGCTGGACATGGGGGTCAGGAATAGTTTATTTGTTAGAGATTGGTTCTCTGTCTCTCTCACCTGAAGAATATCAGTGGAAGGAAGTGGAAAGCCCTGAGAGCTGAGGCAGTAGGAAGAGAATTTTTAAAAAGATAAAAATGTTAGCAAGTAAAGGTCTGGTCTGTAGCTCAGTAAAGTATGAATGCATAACCTCAAGCAAGCACATCATGAGGCTTTTTGGAGCTAGTGGCTTAATTTGTGTCATTGACTTGTCACAGACTTCTCAATTCCCTATAGTCGCGTTCCAGAATTATAGGTGATGGTCGGCACAGGAATCCTGGATAGAGTGTAGTCTGTCTATGAAAAGTATCATACTGCTGCGAAAAAAATGTGTCCAATTGGGGGCTGAATCTCTAAGCAATATGTACATAACAAACACATTTCTGTGATACAAAAGAAGAGCAGAGTAAGTATATTATGTTGCAGTTACAAAGCGTTATTTAATTAAATTGCTTTGGTGTATACAGTGCATCCAGTTGTGCCAGCATTTATTCTGCATACTGGAAATATTTTCATGCATGAGGGTGGAATTTTAAAGAGATTTAACCTTCTTACAGTCACTTTTCTTGGCAGCATCTTTTTCAGCAATAGCATACATTCATGACTACACCTACAAGCAACTGTAATATTCTTGGCTGTAGAATGAATAACTGCCAATATCACTAAGCATATCTTCACTGAACCTTGTTCTCCTTCAAATTCTGTGAAGTACTTGTGTCATCTTTGCATAGTGAAATTTTAGAGAGGATAGGGAAAGGAGGAACACTGATTATAAATTCCTTGCTCAGGACATTCCAGATTTCCTGCTTCAGAAAAGTATTGTCACTTTTATAACAGTTTCTGCAGGGGAGAGAGGTCTGTATAGCTAAATTAGGACTGGTTACTGAATAAATGGATTATCCCTTTGGCAGTTGTATTTGTTTTATAGATCTATTGTGGACACATTAGTGTTTTGTGTCGTTTAACAATATCCTAAAACAATTGTTTCTTGATAGAGATGTCCCAAGAGATTGCCAGCACACTGACAGAGATGGAAAACTGCTTCCAGCTTCTGATGCCAGATCCTTTTGACTTCACTATGAACAACACCGAACTGGAATCCAAAAAAAAAGAGCCTGCTAATGAGGCTAGACCTGCATCCCCCTTGTCCTCCCAGACAGAAGTTAACTGTTCCTCTTTTGGATGCATGGATGATGAGCAGCCGTGCTGCAGCAAGGACATTCTTTCTGTTTCTCAGTGTGTTAGGACTGATAAACAGTTGGACAAGAAACAGGAGAAGCCTGAGCAAAAAGAAACGGATGGAGGCACATGCTTGGAAGTTCAATCTGGTCTTCCTGCTCTGAATGATGAAGACTTCCAGACTTTTATTAGGAACCATGGGCTTATTTCACATAAGTATACTCTAGACCTTGAAATCTCCACAGGTACCTGGAAAAAAAAATTTAACATATTGATAATGGTAGAATAATTAATACAGGGAAGCATGCTGTTGTTTCTAACTTTCCCTGAAGTGAGCAGATGTTTTAGGAAGGTTCATGTTTACTTCTTCCACCTACCTTCTTTAGCTGCTGTAGTGAAGATCCTGTAAATTCTGCACTAACTCTTTTTCCCCTATTTTGGGCAGATATAAAAGTGCATGAGAATGAAGATAATACTGCTATAATAAACAGTGTCACGGATGCTCACAAGCTTCTCAGAAATAAGTTCTGGCCTTCTGTGCAATCCTGGATTCAGGTGGAGTAAATAAACATGTTTTTTATTTTCTTCTTATAAAAAGATTGAAAGGCAAGGTCTGGGGTACAGTAAATCTTGAGGGGGAGAGTCAGCAAAACAAAATGAAGGTAGAAGAAATATTGGTGCAAATAGAAAAGTTTTCTATTTCAGCAGGGGTGGACAAAAAGCAGACTACAGAAGCTACATAACTTTTTTTGATGGCTCTCAGCATTAGGGGTTCTACCTACCTTTTTTTTTTTTTTTAATATATAATAAAATGGGGCTTTTTTTTGCAAATGGTTAAAGTAAAATGAAGCTTCTTTTTGTCAGACATGTTTGGTTTTTTTCTGAAACCATATGTTTCAGTATGTCCTTTTTTGTCAGTTGATATTATTGCTCAGGAGCCTCCTGCATGGAATTTGGTCTGTAGAAGGACACTCTGAGGAGGTGTTTGTACCAGCTGTTCATTCTTTCTTTGTCTTTAGTAATTGCTATTAGCTTTTATATTCTAGTTAGAAAAAGTGGCTTCACTAATTGTTAGTTGTAAATTAAAGGAATTTGTGACAATGTTGTTTCATTAATTACAAATGAAAACCAAAAATTATTTTTGGCTCAGATGTGTAGAAAAAAGAAAAAGAATGTTGATTTCTTGCTTTGCAGTTATTTACCAGGGCAGGAATAAATGATGATCGGCTAAGATGTGCCATTGATCTCAAGAATAAATTGGAGACCGTTATGAAGAAATACAAGGAAATGAATATTTCCTTTAAAGAGAGAAGAAGAAAAGTGGTGAGTTTCTTAAAATTCTGTATTTACTAGAAAGAATCATTAGTAATGCTTAACTTGTATACAAAAAATGCTCTTTCTTTTAAGATACTTTTCAACACAGGTTTTATTGAAAAGTATACTCTTCCACTCAAGGAAGTAGCTCTAAACAGCTGTATAGTTTGCCAGGGGCCTGGTTGTTAGATAAAACCATGTAAAGCAGTACTGTTGTTGTTTAGGATAGAGAAGTGGCTAAGTTCACATTTTATTTACTCTACGTTTCTTCATGTGTAACACTGTTACACCCACAGCTGCTTTTGTGCTTGTTTCTCAGTAAACACTGTCTTGCTCGTGTTCATTTACAACTTGCTAAACAGTTCAGAAAAGTAGTGTCTCTGTTTTGGAGGATCCACTCTCTCTAGTGAACATGTAATGTCCTTGAGGGCATCTTAAAGGAATTAGTTGTTACATAAAGTTCTAAAGTGTCAAAATATTTTACAAATATTAGATACCTATGTCAGTTTTTGTGAAATAGGTAGAACTTGTGAATAAACAGAGACTGAAGGATAAATATTCAGATCCAAAAAGGAGGTCATGGCTTGTTTATGTAGCTAAAAAGCGAAGCTGCATAATGCTAATTTCTATTGACTGCAATCAAATAAAATTAGCCTATAGCTTGACATGAAAATGAGAGGGTTTGGTCAGCATCCAGAGTAGAGTCTGGTTTATGACTGGATTGTAGAATTTGATCTGGACACTATATCTTGGACTAAATTGTGGTAGCCTTGTTTAGCCATGACTGAGTGCTGTAGAATTTGCTTTCATTCTGCAAATGAAGCTTTATCAAGGTTGATCTGAATACCTTCTGATGAACCACAGCAGTCAAAAATGCCAACTCTGAATAAGAACTACTGAAAGACTGTCTTGTCAGAGGTGTTTTTTTCTCCAGTGAAATATGTGTGCTACCTTTATGCAACCAGCTATGAAGGAATCCAGACATCTGCTGTCATTCCTGCCATTTGCTTGACAGGACTCCATTTGCTGCACCTCTGCATGGAATATTGGTTGCTATATTTCTTGCAAGATATAAAGGACATTCAAGCCTTGATTTTTCGAGTGTGTGTGTGTGCATGGGTGTTTAAAGTGGTACTGTTACCACTTCTGGAGATTGATCAATGCTATCTATAGAAGGTTTGAAAGCTAATAAATTCCATTGTTGGGGGGGTGTGGGGGGGAAATTAAAAGGAAAATTCATAGTAGTGCTTGCAAAAAATGCATTGAAAATGAAGCAGTGCAGATTGAGGTATTAAGCACTGAAAATGCTACATAACTATTCCTAAGGTTTTTCTCCAGTTGAAAATGCCCCAATTTAATGTTGGTGCTGACTTACTATAAATTTATAACCTGAACATAGGGAGCTTTGTACTGCAGAAGGAAACTGTATAAATTATCTTTTATTTGCGTGTCAAATGACTTTGTTAAAACATAAAAACACAGTAAAATGAGTCTGGTAAAAGAAAATAAACAGCATCACTTAGACTGTGATTATTAAATCCACATCTGTCAAACACTTACGTGTCAGCATGTGAAACACTACACCCAGCTCCTCTTCAATTCAGCATCGCTGTTTGTGTTTAGTATTGTTGCTTCTGTCTGCATGTCCTTGTGTCATAGGAGCTATACTTCTTGCCATGCCAAAGTTTTGTAAAAAGTTCTGTAGACCCCAGAGAAGTAGTACTGATACTCTGTCCTTCAGAGTGCTGGCTCACAGCCATCCTGTCCTGACGGAGCTCGGTGCATTACGGATGTTACTTGTTAGCTTATGGAGTCAGTGAGTCCTGTTACCTGCTCACCTACAAATGCAGGGGAGCATTCAGTAAGCAGAGACTGTGTAAGTAAAGTGTCTGAGTGCAGAGGGTGCTGTGTAAATTGTCTGGTTTGTAGTTGGTCTGTGACATCTGTACCTTTGGATACAGTAGCAGTTTTTCCTAGCAACTAATGACCATGATCTGAGTGCACCTTTGGTGAGCTGATGGTTACCTGGCCTGCCTTCACAGAAGAATCATTGGGTTGGTGGAGGAAGGTGTCTGCTTTTGGTGATCCTCACTATTACCTCCCTGCTTTCCACTCTTTCTCGCTTCATTTTTCAGATCACAGAGCACTAGTCTGCAAGGTACCATCCTTAGGCAATTGGAGCATGTTAGAAAATGAGCTCAAATTAATAAAGACCCCCCCTAAAAAAAAAAAAATAATAAAATCAAAAAACCACTGAAAAATATAGAAGCCCCACTGCTTCATAAACTGCAGGAGAACTTTCTGTAGGTTTTTGGAACTTCTCTTACACAGTCACTTGAAGGAAAGCACAGTGAAACACTTTGACTTAAAATGGCTTATAATGACATGAGATATAACCACCTCTTTGTTTTCTTCTCCATGACAGCGAAGAACTCAAACCATCAGAAAGCCTTAGTTCTAAGGAGGGCAGTAATTTTTACATAATGCTTAAAGCCTGCCAACACAAGCAGGCTATGGCACCTTTGTGCCATACTTCTCAGGAGCTGGGGGAAGAGAGGGAAAAGAACAATGGAAGTTAATCCTTTTGACTTTCATTAAAAAAAAAATTAATTTATAACACATTTTATTAATGCTGATACATCCCCTCTGCCCAGACTACCCATTCCTTCTTCCCAGCGTTGTGCCCCCTGCAGATCAGAGGTTCTCAAGTCATTTCAAAAGTGTGGGAGATGGACAGAAAAACGACAGTTTTACTGTGCTGGTCAAAGGCAGATGAGTGTTTTTGAGTGCCTGCTGGGGATAATGTGAGTGCCCAGTAGAGGGAGTGCACACTGCACGCTCGGCGGTTTGCTCTCCACCACCTTGATCCAAAGCCAGCTCTGGGCTCAGGCTGTCTTTCTGGGTAAACTCACTGCAACGGCAACACACCAGAGACACTTGGAGCTAATGCTTGAGGCTCTTTAGAGAAATTAATAGAGAAGTGCATTTGTAGCTTTTGGCCGAGACTGGTGTTTAAATAGAAATTCCTCTTGCCAGCGGTTTCATTCTTTTGTAGGAATAACCTGCTTATGGCTGAAATGTTCCTTTAAAAATATTTTTTCCTGGTTAGAAATAGTTTTATTTGTTAATAGCTTCCTGGTTTTCTTAAAATATCTTTTTGTTGTTATTCTTTAATGTCTGATTTGCAGGTGATTAGATGCAAATGATATTGCAGTTTTAAAAGTTACGAGAGAACAAGCGTGTAACTATTTCAAATCACACACACTACCTTTCACTTACATCATGTCCACAAAGGATTATCCATTAGGATAATATTTGAAGTTCCTAAATTGTTAATAGAAATGTAGGTAATTAACTATATTTTGTACATTGAGAGTATATTTATCTTTTATTTTAACTACCTTTGGGAAGCCAGAAAAGGTTTACTACTCAGGATGGCTAAAAGTTGTCCAAATAGAAGCTAGCAGACAATAGGATGTGAGACGCATCTCACTCATTTGTCTGTCAGCAGAATGATCATGTAACGGTTCTATTACACTCTGACTTTTTAATTTCAAGTTATATTAACAACCAGGGATATATAGTTTTTTCATTAACTGTCTCCATTACTTTTTGTTTCACCTTTCCTTATCTTCTGTCAAATCTAAGTGTGCGCTTGGATCTTGATTTATTCATGTACTTAATTTTATCCATGTGAGACATCTGGTTGAATTCAATAATGCCATTAATAATTAGATTTGGAGAGGGCTGTCCTTGTGTTGTCCAGAACCTGATCTGATCCCCAGACCTTGCAACAATATAAGTTAGATTTTTTTTATAAGAATAATGTCAGAAAATTGTTACAAGTTAAATATTCTCTGGTCATAATTTAGTCTTAAAATATTTTAATACATAAAAAGATTAAAATGTTAATATGTAATAAATCAAGCCAAGAGGTCTACCAATTACTTGTATGCAAGAGTGTTGTTAATCTTTTTCCTGTATCTTCAAATATAGCTTGCCATTTTATTAATACTACTGTGTTAGTTCTACCTAATAATTTCATAGCTACTTTTAAGCAGCTCTTATTTTAAGTATTTATGTTAGTGACTGCTTAAATAAAAATAATTCATAATAATTTTTAAAAAAGGCAAAAAGTCGCCCTTGAATTTTAGATCAAATCAAAGGTATTGTTTTCTCTAATTCTTTCTGTAGCTGTACAGAATCCAGTCCAGCTGACTGCTTGCTGCTTTCAATAACTGCTTCTTATACTTACATCCTAATTTTTTCCCCTCAATTTAGAGAAGTAGTTGTCCTTAGTGCTACCTCACCATGCCTGAACACACATGTGCTAAAACATAGACCAAGGAGCAAGAGAGACACTTTGTAAAAGAAGTCTTTGCCTCACCTAATGCTTCTAAATTGGACACAAATGAAAACTCTTAACAAAGTTGCCTTTTGAAAATCAAAAGCATTTAATGTTGAGATTTTAATAGTAACTTGATGTTGATTGTTTGTATGTTTTCTAAAACTGAAGAGAAATATAGGAGTATTTGATCATTAAATCAGCATTACACCAAATGATGTCCTTTACATGCTAATGATGTATAATAACCTTGGTGTGGTTCAAGTAGTAGTAGCCCAGGCAACATTTTAAATCATTTTAGAGCCTAGCTAATATTTATCAAAAAAACAGGTCAACCATGACTGTGAAAGTAAGTACAAAATATTAATAACATCATGCAGCTGCTTATGCTTCCTCTTCCCTCCTCCCCCATTTTAACCACTATGTGATAACTGTTTCTCTGTGAAACAGCCTCTTTTGTAATCACTTTTCATCTAAAAGGGCTTTTCAGTTTAAGTCTTATTAGAATGTGGGACTGATATAAACAAAAATACTTTAAAATTAACCCTGAAAACAGCACTTTGTTGTTGAAGTGTCTCGTCAGCAAGTGCGATGGTTTTGGGCGTGGGGTGTTTTCTCTGTTCTCGAGCTGAGTGTGGCTGTGGAATATTTTATGCTTAGTGCTGGCTACCCAGCCTGCTGCTGTTACAGAGTTATTAAAAATATCTTGTTATGCAGATCTAGCCATGATTCTTAAAGTTGTCACCGTGACGACCTCTGATCCCTATCTGATTCACAGGTCGCACAATGCAATTTGGTGCTCTTCTAATAGAGTGTAAAATAAAGTAGGATGTCTTTATCATCAAGTTAACCCTTATGTTAAGTATTTAAGTTTTTCAGGCCGAAGGGTCATCTCCCTTGATTCATCTGTGAATACTGAGCAGTGTGTCCGTTGTAGGTAGTAGATATAAATTTTCTTTCTGCTTTTTATCCATCCTGCATTATGAGGGGAAACAGTATAACAAATAGAATATTATTTCTGAGGTTCATAAAGGTACATTACCAAATATGTATTGGTAAAAATGGAAAAGGGATGTAATTTTCAGGTTTGGAACATGTGCTAACGCATATAGATTTAGCTGATGCAGTAGTACTGAAGTCAGTTTGTTCACATCTAAAGATATCTAAAATCCACAGTCAGGAATATAAGATCATGTGTGTCTTGCATAGAATATTTTGATGACTTCTCTGTAATAAATTAGGTTTATTGAGTTGTATACTTAATCTGTTAAAAATACAGCATCTGAAATAATTCTTAGAAAATGTGCAGTGCAGATTCATTCATAAATATGATCATTGAAGTAAGCGCCAACTGAGTTACTGATTATTACAGGGTATGTGAGTGCAGACTGAATCAGGAGACAGGGGCATATGTGCCTTGGTGGTGGATACAAAGTTTTAGTGGTGTGAGTTTTTGATCTGGTCTCAGCGATAGGTGGGAATCCATCAAATGCATTCAGAATTTTTTCATCAGTGAGTGCTAATGGGAATCTTGTTATATCACTTTTTAGATGGAAAATTACATTCCCTAAAATATCAAAAAAATACTAGTAATGAAAACTGCTGCCCAGCTCTAAAAATAAGCTTTTATCATATATAGACCTCTAAATCATTAAAAAAGAAAATTCAAAATGTTGCCTAAAATATTAAAAAGTCATAGGAATACTGCTTGTCAACTTATAGATAACTTTGACTAGGTGACAAGAATGGGAAAACCTAAAGACTTCACTGTGAAGGTGGAAAAACAGGTATTTTTTTGTTGACCTTTGAGTTATCAGACCGGAAAACAACTTTTTGGTCCAGAAATGAATATAGCCAGTCCTGGACCTCACTACAGCCTTAAACAACAGCTTGCAACAATTTAATCTGAACTGATGTACAGGGAACACTGTCTGGAAAGAAAGGAGGGGCAGTTCAGGTATAGTGGCTGTTCAGGGCAGGACTTTGAATCTTAACAGTGGCAATACAACAGCTCCTTGATTATTCAGTAATAAAAATGAGGATTTTCCTACTGGTTTTAGGTTTGGAAAACATCCTGGGATCTCTGTTCTGATTTCATTCTTGTATGAGCATAGACTCTAAACATGATTTCACATAACTTGGCTTTTAGCTTTTCTGGCTTCATCACACCTCGGTCTTTGAACCTCCTTTTATGTTAAGATGATTGAAAACCTGAGGAGGCACTTCACATAGAGTGTCCTTACTGATGGTTATCCCTAAGTAAAGAAGAAACCAGGTTTGGTTTTCAAGGCACAGGTAATTTGTGCAACACTATTTTATGCTTGCATTTTCTTTTGTTAAATTATTTCATCCATTCTACAATTCCTGAAGCATTAAAAATTCAATTCTACCAGGTATTAAGTGTGTTACATAGTTACCAAACCTACTTCTTAGTACAGGTTGCTGTTGTACTACTTGAGGAGCTGAACAGGGGAGCAGCTTAAATATTTTGGTAGTGATTTTATGGTTGGCTTAAAGATGATCTAAACATGAACAGCAATCAAAAGGAGTAGCCCTGACTCTGATTTGTCCCCTGATGATTCCTAGTGCCTCCCTGTACCAGTTCTGGAGCTTCTGTTGCAGCAGGGACCTGAACTGACAGGAACCTAATCCAAAAAACATTTCTGTATCAGCATTAAGCTCAGATACTGAGACTGTCCCTTTCAGTAACTGAATACACTCAGGTAATGCAGACCTGATTATGAAGGTCAATCTTAACTTAATCAGACTCAAGATTTATGGAATGATATGTGATTAGCTCACCTCTGTGTGAATGAAAATCTGGATTAAAAAAACATACTAGATACTGCTGTTTAAAAAATATTCCTTAAAAAAGATACAGTGCCCGAAGTATGTACAGTAACTGTGTGGGAGAAGTAGATTCCTGTACTGCTGAAGGTAAGATGTAACCTTTACATATAAATGTTACATGAAGATATTTAAGGGACTTAACAATACAGCCCCTTCTGATAAAACAAATTAAATATAGGTATCAAATGTGGGTGGTCAGAATAAATTTTTTAGGAGTCAATTTTTTTTATGTTGGGGAACTTTATTAGCTTTAATGACAAAGGGTAGCAGACGTCTGTTTTAGCTCTCTGGGATGCATGGAAAGGAAAGGTGTTAGACTTGGAGGTCTTTAGTGGTATAAACAAAACTGTTAGACCTCTCCTGAATTAATTAATTTTATTAAAAATTTGGATTATGCAAGAGAACTTTACAGTTTTTATGTATGTACTTATGGTTTAAGAATATTTATGCAACCAAGTGCAATTGATTTTGTTGGACAGCAGCAGTCCAAGTAGTGAGGTATGAAAATAGATCTGAGGACACGTCTTGAGTGGTTACTGCTAAAGTAGGACTAGACTTGCCTTGCAGTATCTTCCTGAGATAGTAGTTTTGTAGACTAGCTAGTTTCCCAGACTAGCTTTATTTGCTATCCTCTATGAAACTGCAAATGCACATGTTAATCCATCGGTATATTGGACGTACTGATTACTTCTGAACAATGATTCATTAAGATCCAGAGTTTTTTGAACTGTCTCGTGCCTTAAGACCTACTGGTGATCTCGAGTAAATTTCTGCTGTGTTTTATTAAAATCCCTTCCTTCTAAGCTTATCTAGGGTCTTGAGCCTACTACTGTCCAGAGATGCAGTACCTGGTAAAACAGAGTAATACAGGTTTTGTGTAATGCACCTCACCACTGTTGACCTCCCAGTGTATGTATCCAAGCTCTATCACTGGTTGGGGTGGAGAGGGCTTTGCTACAAGTCTTGAGTAAGCTTTCACTTCTGGGATTCTGACAGTACTCACAGGCTCTGGCTCTAGTGCACCTTGCTTTAAAGAAGAACTGATTCACTGTAGTTTATATTGCTAAAGCAATCTGGGGCAAGGTGTGCTGATTCTCCAACATTGGACTTAGGCTAGCTGTGGGGCTGGAACTCAAAACTGGAAATGATGAAATAGCATGAAAAGTGCATTCCTACATGTCAGCCCAGCCAAGTAGCCTATGTGCTGTTGAGCAACTACAGATAGAATGAATGGTGATACTTTTACTGGTAAACATAATGTGATTTGCCTGGACCACATATCTAATTTGCAGTCATCTAGGTTTGAATTTATGCTCAAATCATGGAGCTAAGGGGAGGGAGAGTGTGTGGGAGGTCCCTATAAATACAGCTCTTTTAATAGTTTGTTTTCCTTGTGTTGCCCACAGAAAAACTCAAGCACAGTTCTGAAATCTGTCAAAATGTCAGCATTTATTTCCATATCATCCTGTGTTGGATACTCTAAAAGGATGGAAAAGGAGGAAATTGTAAAAATCCTTACATGCAAGATACACTGACTATCCAGTTTCTGTTACTGCCACTGAAGAGATTGCTTTTACCCAGTCACTGTTTGCTTGCACATAATATCCCCAAGTTTCATTTCTGGTGACTGAAGCCTGTTTTGCGTTGTGATCAAATGAAAAATGTATTTGCTTAAGGTTGCTCCTTTAACTACGTTCTAAGGCGATAAATATTCTGGTTCCCTAGCCAAAATCTCCTGCCTCTAGAAAAATATTTAGTTGGCTTTGAGTAGATGCACATGAGATATTGGCATGGTGGAATAATTTGCAAGATCTTCCATTGAGGGTATTAGCATATAAATAGCAGATGCAATGACGACCATCACAGCTGAGTACATTTAATTTTTAGTTTATAAGATAGAATGGGTTTTTAAATGCATAGCCATCAAGCCTGCTGAAAGACAAATGAAGTTTAGAGTTCACTTGTCTGAGGATGCCTTACATCATTTTTTTTTTTAAAAAAAAAGGGAAACAGACACACATAAAACTGAACAAAAGTGATTTCTTGGGTGAAAAGTAATTGAGATTGCAAAGCAAGTTAATTAGACCATGCAAAATTTATTTAATGGTCCCAGCTGTAGTTTGTGAGTGGTGTTTTAGTAAGTAGACATGACTTCTTCATGTGCTATCTTTTCTCACCCTTCTTTTTCTAAAATAATTAGTACATCTGGTCCTGTAAACTGATTGCATTGTCTGTTGCAGTCATTGCATTGGTTGCCTTAATTATGATGGTAGAGGCTCGGGTTTTTAAATCCTCTTAGCAGAATGCAGCAATCAATTTGTGTAAAACTGGGAAGTGGACCAAAGGCTTTTCCTTTACATCTTTCCAAGTGTTGTGTGGTGGGTGGAGGGGTTTTACTGCATTTATTGCTGGTTGGGATCGATGAGCAAGGCTTCGAACTGGAGCTGTGGTTGCACAGAGCTGTATTATCTGGAGGCTCTTGGAATGTTGATTCCAAAGTAAAAGACACTATCACATTTCTGCTGGCGTCCAGTATTCATTTTCAGTATTTTTAATAGGATGGAGACTGATAAGGAAACATCTGGGATTTTTCTTTTTTTTCTTTTTTTTTTTTTTTTTAAGAAGTTAGGGAGCAAATGGTTTGATTGCACTCTTCTGGCTGGATAAGAACTACTTTAAGTTTTCAATAAAGTTATGAGAATTGAGAAGTCGCTGTTCTGATTACAGTGAAAACAACGTGAATGTTTTCTGCATTTTTTCACTATATTCTCATATGCAAATAAGTTCAGCCCAAGATTCTGGAAGCTGTCCAGCTAAATCCTGATTCCTCTCACAGTGAAATACCTGGTTATGAATACTACTGCGGTAAAAAACACAAACATAGAGATTTGCAAAAGCACAGTTAGTTTAGGTAAATGAATAAATAAGTAAATGTCAGCATTAGAGAGCACATTAACACTGAGAGGAAAAACCTCCCTCCTCAGTGCAACTGGAGGAGCAGTGATGGTGCAGGTAGCTTCTGATGCCTGGAATATGTTTCGTCTCCCTTCAGATGGACCATCCTCTGGAGACAGAGGGAAGAGAGTTCATCCTTGTCTCACACTGTGTTAGAGACTTTCGTCCTATCACCTAATAATGAGAATAGATTTGGGACCCCTTTTTCCCCACATTCCTTGACAGGTTATGGAGAAACAAGCTGTTGAGTGGCTACTTATCTTGGATAGGTTTAATTCTGTATAGTACAAGAAGTTTTACATTGTAGTATCACTTGAGCTTGTAGTTTAATTCCCTTCAGATATGGCACACTAGAAATGACATATTTCTTGGTTTTTATCATGCTCTCATTATTTGCACGTACCTAATCACTCAAGGTTTATAATTTACTAATTCTGCCACTCAATATGTTGTCTTCAATATTTCTTTATTCTGATTTAATTGTGGATTGTTGATTTATTTTTTTTTTAACTGATTGGGAATGTTTACCTATAGTGGAAGAGTAGAAAATAAGTGGCTAAACTTTCATACTGCTTCTGTAGAGCTTGCTTTGGAGCTTTCTTCATGTTTGAAACATGGAATTAAAAAAAAAAAGATACTTTTCTGACCAATAATGTTGCTCATGAGCACTCCTCGTTTCTGTAGAAAGCAAATGGAACAAAACAGCATCAGTGGGGTAGTTCTGATGAAGTATCACTGGAATGAAGTAAATTGATTTATAAGTGCCTACTACTACCATGCAACTTTTTAAATTTCCACCAGTGATGACTTTAAAATATTAAAATAAAAAAATAACTTATCTTCTTAAAGATTATATCAAAATAAAGACTGTGCTTGCTTAAAGGGAAAAGGGGGCTAAATTCCTTATAGTTAGCTAAGCAGTTAATTCTTTTTACAGGAAATCTAAATTTAGTAGAAGACCCCAGGGAAATTCAAGGGTGTGAACAATAAGCATAATATTTTATGAAAATGACCCCCATATTTAAAATCTGGCATTATATGTTATGCATTGTAGCACCAAGTCCACATCTACCTTTTAGAAAATTAAAACACATAAATTCTGTTTAGTGTTTGATATGCACTGCACTAGCTGAAAGCCATAATGCCCCTAAAACCTTGGGTTGCTTTTCACCTTTCATAAATTCCTGGGTAGATTCTATACAAAAAATAATTTTCAGCTCCGTGGCTCATTGTTATTCAAACTTGATTGATCGTCGTCATTTACTCAGTGAGGAAGTTAAGTGCTCCTGTCATTTCCGAAGAGTATAATTGGGACGTTTCACAGGTCAGCGGTAGTGACAGGTTTCCCTTTTGATTAGTGTTAGACTGATAACAAAAATTACAGTTTCCTATGATTAATGCTTTCTATAGTACTTGAATGCACAGTTCATGGATTGTACCTAAACAAAGTGAATTTACATCTGATTACGCCTCTTCTCCGTCTGGCTTTTCACGTGCTTTAAAGTTTTAGACCATGCAGGTAATGCAGCAAAGTTGCTTCTAATGCAATTTTCAAGTTGAGGATTAATTATGCCCACTGAATTTTAGTATATTAATGGACAGAGAGCTGTGTGCCCCAGTGACATGTGAACAAATTGGGAGAAATTTCAATTAAAGATAGTACTCTCCGGAATTTTTTTTAGTCCTCCAAGATATGTCATGCATATATTTGCATTATACCCACTGATACTTTAGGTATCATCTGTTGATTTACATTAAATGATCAGTCTGATCTGAGTTTTCTTTCTCTTGCTAGTTTTATGTTATTTCTCAATTCCTTAAACCTGTTGCTGTTTATTTTTTTACAGACTGTTTCTGAGTTAAAACTATGGAAATACACTGAATTTACTTTCCCTGATTGATAATGTGAAAGTTAGTCAGCTTTTCCATTATGGCACAAAGTTGTAGACTAAGATCACCCATGGTGAGTTTTAGCTTGGTAAAATCTTTTTTTATTAAAGCTAAAGTAGAAAATATGATGTTGCCCTGCTTCTAGCTAGAGAAATAGCAGTGGATGTTATTTCTGAATTTATTAAATTGCATCCCCAGAGTTAAAAAAGGGATGGCACCACTAGCAGAGTTCTGAAAACAAAATGCAAACAAACTAACCTCTCTTCGTTCTCTAGCCTTTTATTGTGCTGAGTATAAAACCTGATGATGTTGTTATTTCTAAAGGCCATTGGGGAGGTCTTCTAAAAGTTTCAGTTCAACACAGATGTTCTTTCATGTCTAATGCCTTTGTGATTTTTGTGATTAGCGTCAGAATATTTGAGACTTTCTTTACATTAGGGCCCTAATTTGGCTTCTGCTGCAGAGGTCAGGTTCAGCAGGTGTCTGTCTTGGCCATGCCAGGTAGGGCACAAATCTCTTCCCCTCAGATGAGGAAAAATGATTGCAGTGGGAAACAAAGTAAACTAGGGTGAAGAATCCTTCAGCATAGCCTGAAGTTTGGCAGCTCCCTGGGTAGTGATAACTGGGCTGAAAAGACTACGCTGTGGTTGTTGCCTATCCTTGGCAGCAGGGTACTTTCCAACATGATTGTGCTGGGACTTGATTTTAAAATGGAAACTAATTAGGACTTCTCTGGTAAGAATGCAGCAGTAAATCTACTCTGTTCTTCATGACAGCAAAGCTTGCTTGCTTGTTTGTTTGTTTAATTTTGTGTGTGTTTGTGGTTTTTTTTTCCCGCTGAAACTCCGTATTTCTTAAGTCAAAAAGTAATTTTTTTAAGAAAAGGAAGAACTGTATTTCTAAGCTGCACCATCCATTTGTATGTCAGTGTATCAGTGTGTATTAATATAAATAAGTGATCTTTATTAGAAATTAATTCAACCCAGCTTACAAGTAATACTGACCAAAAAGAAATGCTGATTTGTGTTAGCTCTTTATTTAAAATTTTGAAGTACATTCAATAAACCAAGGTTGATTTCTAGGTTTTTTGGCTTCAGAGTGTATGTGTGATTTACAGGAACTCAGCTGTTCAGCTGTGTGACACACGATTAGGGTAGTGAATTAAATTGGGAAAATTCTGCTGCGGGCAAAACCTGCAGTATCCTCCAGTGCTTGTAACCATGAGTAGTTGATATATCAATGTAAGCCAGGTGCAGTAATAGAAGTAAAGAAATTGGCTAAAAATAGTAAAAATGATACTGTTCCTTATCTATTGCTTTGGCTTGCTGCAGTGAAGTTGAAAAAAGTGATTGCCTGTGGTAGAGTTGGATTTAGTGGATACCCTTGTTGTTTCCTGGACTTGTAAAAGTCCATGGCAAACATGCAGTAATGTGCTAATGATACTTTTTTTTCAGAATTAGGTGACTCTGAAGATGAGCAAAGGAAATAAAGCATGAAACCTCTATCATTTCCGCCCTTTCGGTGTAGTTGGCATTTGTTGGTTTAAAGTTCTGATAGGTGGCAGAAGTTCCTTTAGCTTATGTATAGTATAGAAGAAAAAGTCATATCGGGTATGGAACAAGCTTAGAAAAAAAATGTAGAGACTTGCTGGCACATATACAACAGTAGCTAAACTGAAATGATATATAAGAAGCCACTTACATTAATGAAAAATATGAGTCATCAGTGTGCCCAGGCAGCCAAAGAGGCCAGCAGGATCCTGGCTTGTATCAGGAATAGTGTGGTCAGCAGGAGAAGGGAAGATATCTTGCCTTTCTTCTCAGCACTNTGCTCTGTGGCTGGCGTGTAGGGGGTTATTTTGTGGTTTTGTGCTTTTGAAGTCATGTTTGGTTAGGGTATTTAGGTGTTTGGGGTTTTTTTAGGTGTGTTTTTGTCATGGTTATGGTTGTGATCTAGGAGGTCCTTTCCAACCATGAATATTCTGTGAATTATCATGGTTCATTGGTAGGAGCTCCATTTTTATTTTTCAGCTACACATAGATATTCAAATTCAGGCTGCAGTATAGACCAGAAGTGCACATTTTTACAATCCTGTTTTATTGGTCTTGATGGTGCAGTCTGATGGTGTGAATAGTTAGGATGTACTGAATTAGTTAAGAAATTAAGGTAGAACATTATTTTTGGTGCTGTTGTAAAGAAACTCAGTGAAACACTGTAGTATACAGATCTGTATTATATTCTTACTTTGGCCAGTATTAGCTTGCCAGTCCATCAGCTTCCCCTCATATTTGCCTACTCTGGATTTAAGTTCTTAACCAATTTGTGATAATATTTATCAGGCCACAGAATATTTGGGTGCAGCCAAATGAGTAAAATCAACCAAAGGAGAATATATAAGGCTATAATTTGCTCATTAAGGGAAAATCTTGATGTTATTCTAACATTGTTTTGATCTTATTTTATAACTTCACACTTTCTCAGGCTTCACCAACTGCAAGTGTTCTAATGGATAAAAGGGGCTTTAAAGAAGCCCTTAGGACACTGTATGGCTTTAGAGATAAAATGTTAAGCAAAGGCCTAATCTTAGATAAAGATTAAATACATAATTAGGGAAATACCTCTGACATAGAACAGTCTTACTAGAGCTATCAAGATGCCTGGGAAATATTTTCAGTGGGATGGGAAATAAAAAGGAATCTTGACAGTTTTTGAAAAAAAAAAAAAAGGCAAAAAAAAAAGCAATAAAAATATCTTTGTAGATGAAAGCCTCAGATGACGATGATGATGATGAGGATGAAGATGATTTTGTGGAGGTCCCTGAGAAGGAAGGTTATGAGCCCCACATTCCAGACCACCTGCGTAAGGAATATGGTGAGTTTGCCCAGCTGTGACCAGCTTTATCCCTGCATGTTACTGCTGCACTAAAGTAAATAAACGGCCATTCTTGCAGTAATAAAGTGATCAGCGGTGTGGGTAATCTTCCACTGCTCCGAGGAAGTCATTACATGGATACGGGAGCAGCGATTGGCTCTAGATAAACAAATACTTTCTAGGAGCAAGAGCAACTGAGACAAGAAGCTTATTTCATTCCATCATGTTCCACTGTAGAGCCAGAAGCAGCACCGTGTATGCTTCTAAGTGTGCTAAACACATACTGGGAGTGAAGGGATTGCAAAGTAAAGCTGTAAATGAGCCTCAATATTAGAAATACTGGTAACAGACTGGGGAGATGGGATAAGGTTGTTGGGATAAGGTTTTGTACAGTTGCCTGCATTAACAGGAGTTGGAGATGCACAGCCACTGCATCCCATGGGGAGCCAACTTAGAGCTCAGAAAACTAGCTTTTTGTGGTATGTTTTTTTTCACTGGGTGTTATCACAAGATCTGAAACAGAGCTCAGCATTAGAGTGCAGAATTATAACCACTGAGCTCATACCAGATGATAAAATACAACCTCGGTCTTGCCTTCTTTTAATGCTTCTAAAGATTCTTTTAAAGATTCTAAAGATTTATTTAAAATATATATATATGCTTGTAATGTGTTTTTGTGAAACTGAAAGGGGAGTTACTGAGGAAAGTTCACCTCAAATAATTAAATTTCAGTGCGTTACTCCTTGTCCTTTGTACATCTGGCTTATTAAGTGCCTGCAGCTTTGCCTCTGTATAGCAAATATTGTATATTTTAAGATTTGGAAGATTTCAGTAAATTGCAGAGAAGGAGAGGGTAGCTGCCATCACAGATTCTAAAAACCTTGGACACTGTAATAAGTTTCTTGCTCCTAACATTTCTCTGTGAGTATCTGTGTGAGGCTGGTGCTGCATTATGCCTTTTTCAATCCTGTTCATGTTTATTTTTAACTTACCTGCTGTTTCCATCCTAAAAGTCAGGCTGCAGTTATTAACTGCAAATGTTTTGTTTTGCTGAACTGAGGGTGTGTCTGTGTAAATCCAAGCTGATGTAGCTCAGGTGACTCTCAGTGTTTTCTACCTTCAACCTACAGCAAAAGATGATCAGTAATGATAACCAGTAGTGGCTGGGGTCAGCTTAAAGGACATCTCCACCTGTGAAGTCCTGCTGGTGCCTCAGTTCATCTGCCAAGTCTAGACTTAACCTGCCAGGACACCCTGCGATGATTATCTGTATAGCTGTGTTCCCCACCTAAGGACTTGCAACAAGTCCCAACTGGCTGGTTCCAATTTGTTTGAAGGAGGTAGATGTCTCCATGCCTATAAAAAAAGTGCAGAAAGTAGCAACTATATAGAGGACTTAAATTCAGCTAGTGTCCTGGTAAGCAGGTAGCTGCAGTGTGGTTCGGTGTGACTCTAAGCGTGTGTGTTTCTAAAAACAGTCCTTAGGCACGTACTTTGTCCAAATAAGAGCTGGGGAAGATGAAGTGGAACTGGGAATATTGAGATGGTGAAATAGGAAGTGGATGGGTGTGTTAGATGAGAACACAGAACAGAGGTAAAGGGCTGTAGGATGCAAACTGAGGAACTGGACAGCTCTTTAGGTTTTTGTTCAAGGAAAAAAATCTTGTATTATACCAGTATATGTTAGCTGTCTCAACTACCTTAGTCTTCCAGTGAATACTGAGTATGATCTGAATATTGCTAACAGTGGAACTTTCTAAAAAGGAATATAATGGATATAATAAAATTGCAATTTGAAAGAAATGAACCCTTCCCAATGTTCCTGAAGGCATTCAGCTCTTCTTGTTACCGTATTATGTAAGCTCCCAGTTCAGGAAAGAGTCTGAAAAGAATTAAGTATTCCTGAAAACAATTCAGGCAATCTTTTAAAAGCACATGCTTTCTTCAGTCTCTGTGTACTTAAGTGCTTTCTTGGACCAACTGGTCAGGTACTAGTTAAAAATCTATTTCAGATGCCGACATATAACCATTGTGTAAATCAGCTCAGTTTTGTGTAATTACTTCAGATCAGCATGAAGAAAATGGAAAACTATTTGCTCTACTGGAATCTATTCTGCATGTGTTGATAATAAGCAAAACCAAAAGAAGCAACCCTTTGGCACATTCAGAACAGTAAAATACACAAAAATAAATCGATTTCATAGTAGCATGTTGTCATCAAGAGTTGGCTGTGTTAGGGAACTACCTCTCTAATTCAGTAGGGTTCTTTGTTACATATGCAGGTATGGTTACCATAGCAGTGACTTTAGCTTTATGTTAATATAATCTATGTGGGGTTTTGCTTCATTTCTTTAGTTCACATTTAGTTCATGAGGACTCTGAACTAAGGAAATTAAAGTCTGTACAGGTGGAATGTTCTGCCTGGAACATTAAACCTTCCACGTAAAATAAAATCTCAGTGTTATGTGGGAGGTGTGAACAGTTGAAAGCTTTCTTTCCTGGTGTTGTTACTTTTCCTGAACAAAACAAGAAAAGTGAACAACTCCTCAGATTAACTTTTTATACTGAACAGAAAAATAAAGTTGGAAAACGTGATTGTGGAAATGGATTGAAATGTGACTTTTATTGATTCAAAAGTCACTTTATTCCCTTTCACTTCTCCTAGGAGAATAGAAATATCCTACCAACAAGGTACATTTCAAGCTGAGATGTTCTTACTGATTATTCACACATGTATTTTTTTCTGAGATCTGAAAAGGTTTTTTAAAAAAAACAACTTAGAAACAGGTGAAGTTTTGTGTGCAGAAATACATAGACATGTGCAGTTGTATTATCTGTGTGCATATGTAGTTGATGATCATCTCAAAATTGACGATGATGTTTAATATGTAAGATGAACTGAGCATGGGTACAGTTCGGGTGGAGGGAGAATTAAACAAGTCAATTTGAATCTTCATGTATAAGATGAAATGTAAATTTGTTAAAAGAATTTAGGTGATTAGATAACTGAAGTGTGAAGATATAACCCATTAGGGGTGTCATGCCAAATTAGCATTACCAGACTTTTAACGACCTCACATTTGTATAATCCTTATTTACACTTGCACCTGATGTCTGCCACAGACAGGAGACCAGCCATCCTGTGGTACCACAGAGCCATTTTCAATACGTTGTGTTACTTAAGAGGAATATTGGACTGGAAAAAAACAAACCAAAACCAGTGCTGTTAAGGTAATTTTCACAGGGTTACTCTGGTTCTCAGCACTCTGCACCAATGGTGCTGATAGCCATTGCCCTTGCAGGGCTACTATTGCTAACCCCTTAAAAATTGAGGTATTGATAGAAAAGAAAACTTGAGGGAAAGAGAATAGCTTGTTTCCATCTCAGATTTCCTCTACTCCAGCCTTTTCTGGTCAGTTGTCAGTTGCATTGGCCTAAAGTCTTAATTAAAGTAGGTAAGGTATAAAAGAGATGGAGCTGTGCAGCTTCTGACATTCTTGTGCCATGGACAGAATTTGGTGCTGACACCAGAATAAGAGATTCCTTCCTGCCCCTGGTGATCTTGGCATAGCTGGCAGCTGAGCTCTGAGCCGTATAGGAAGGGATCTGTTTTGAGAGATGTGCTTTTCCATGTGAAAACAGAACAATTCTCAGATCTAGTTCAAAGCATCCACCTCCAGCAGGCATTTGCTAATAGGTTTTCTCAATTTGTATGTCCTGTCTGTGTCTCAGTGCAGGCATTCAGTATCTTAGGTATGCAATACTACTTAGAGGTACAGGGAAGTGCTCTTGCCATTTTACAGCTGGTGATGTGAGGAAGCCATCTGACTGGGTAACACTAGCATGGAAACAGTCTACTGGTTATCAAATTTCATCCTTATGCAAAATTATGTGAGAAATGGCTGTACAGTCAAGAACACAAACCCATTATTTCAAATCTGGTTGATCAGATCATTTCTCTTGTATTTGAGCCTTAAACCAAAATGGTTTTAGGACCCCGATAGCTACTTTGGTGGTTCACATTGCCTGTTAAAGCCTGCTTGTGGCTTCTTTCATATCAGGATTAAAGCTGCAGTTCTAAAATCCCAAGGGTTAGTTCCATCCATTTCAGAAATTCTTCCCATCACAGTGCGATGTGCTTTTGTGGGTTAGATGTCCCCACACTGCCTTTCCTAATCTGATGGTGTCTGGGTCCTGCCTTTTTTGTGTGTTAAATAGGATTGGGTTTTTTTAGTATGAAATGTCATAGCAACATGGGAAAGAAGGCTTATGTCCCAGTTAAACAAATAAGGTGCACAAACCCAGACTATTTCCTTAGTAGAGAAGTTGCAACCGCCTGTTTGTTACATAAAACCAGAAGCACTTAAGACACACAAGCTATTCTAGTTCAGCTCTCACTGATCATTGTAGAAATATCAATAAACTTCCTTTGCAACCATGTATTGAAGGTGTGGGGGTTTTATAGCTTTTGCATTTCCTCTGAACTTTAAAGAGCTTGTGTTAGAAATAACATACTGCATGGAGTAATGCATGGTTGAATTTTCAGATTTGAGGCAGAAGCTGTCCCACATTTCAGAGCATTTATTCAGAAGATTGCCCATGTTTGTATTGACTACTTCTACTCTAATCTGTATGTAAGCAGCAGACTTCCATGCATATTGTTTTGTAAAGTTCTGTTCTCTTGACTGACATCCATCAAGACACGCAGGGGACACAATAATTAAAGGAAAAACTGCCTCAGAAATGTGGAATACAATAGAATCTTCATTAGAGATTTTAAAAATTGGAAAATTAATGACTAATTTATTGGAATCTGTTTCTTTTATTCCCCATAAAAAAGATTTTTCTAAATGCTTTAAAATCTTTTTGTTCATGTCTTCAAGTACTAAACTTTCATCTGTGTCACAGAGAGACCAGCACTGAATTTGAAGCCTTGCACGATATCTCACCATGTGCATTGCTCTGTAGCTTCACTGTGCTGGCTCAGCTCTATTTATGTCCTTCATTTTTTTGTAGGAAGTAGGAAAACGGTGGTTTTAGTTACTGTGTACAATAGTAATGTGTTCTTTTGTCCTACACCTCCATGACGTTTCTCCCATAAAGACTACTTCTGTTTATGTAAGAGATTTAAATCTAAACATGGCAAAAAAAAAAAAGCATGTATGGAAGAGTTGATAAGGTGAAATAGAAGCCACTTATTTTGACCTGTGAAGAAATTACAAGTTTCATGCTGGTCTTTTTCCTTCACAAAAGCATCTAACAGATTTAGTTGATATAGAATGATTATCTGTTGATTTCACACTGAGGTTTTCCTCTGTTCCGCAGCAGGGTTTTTTTTAATAGCACCCATTAAAGTCTTCCGGAAATCACAATGAAAAAGTAGAAATTGTAAGTGTTGTGTTTACATCCCTAACTACAACATCTAAATATCTCTGAAATACTCCATGGAAGAGTTGTTTTCAGTGTTTATTAGTCTTTTAGGGAAATGCTTTGCTTAATTTTCTCGTGTTAGGATTGATTAGTGTTTCCTGGTGGTAGGCATAGTTGAAAAACTTACTAGAAGTCATTTTGTAATAGCTTTCCAAATGGTAGGGTGTTGATCAAGTCCAGGTTTCCACAGGAGAGAGATTGGTAATCATGGCAATGATCATAAAGTAGACTTGACTCAAGGATGACTCAGTACAAGAAAGAGAACCCAAGCGTGAGATCGGTACAGGAGCCCCTGTTGCTGACACGTAGCTGCACTGCATACGAAATGCCTGGGGGGGTTTGTTGGGAGTGATACGTATCTCTGAAGAGCAGTCGGGCCAACTGCTTTCATCAGCTACGGGCCATGAAAATGTGCATCACCGTGATTAACCAAATGATTGTGCCCTACCTTAGTTGTAATGAAAGCAAGTGCTTTTGATTACATTAGTTGGGAATGAAGTTGCTGAGGTTCTGCTGACTGTTGAATCACTGAATTGACACGTGTGCTGGCTAAATGGAAATTTAAAATGGTACTTAAGGGTTTTTTTCTTCACTATGATGATTTCTCTTTTTTTATTTGATTGTTTGGGTTTTTTGGTTAGTTGGTTGTGTTGGTTGTTTTTTTGTTATTGGTGTTGTGTTTTTCCTGGGTTCCTCTTTAAAAGCAGAATAGCTTAATTAGTCTGGTTGGATTTGTCTGGTCTCCATACCTCAGGAATTTCCCGATGGAATCTTCCTGTATGTGGAGAACCCAGAGAGCAGTTTTACAGAGAGAAGCAGCTCAATGGAGACCACAGCAAAAGCAAACCTTGAGGCTTCAGAGTATACGACACAATTCTCAGGAACTGAATTTGAGACTTAGAATTACACTATTTAGGGTAAATAAGGACTTGAGGGTATTACTTGACTACTTTAAGTGGAGAAAGCAAATCAGGTTTTACAGAGAGAAGGATGGGCAGAATTACCTACTTACCTTTCACTACCCTGTGAAATTTGGGTTCCTCTTTCCCAGATTTGGAGAATGAAGTTAACACACAGATGTTTTTCTTCCCCCTAGAAAAAGGGTAGTATTTAGAATAGGATTTATATTAATATTACTACAAATCCTTTAAAAAACCCAAGTCAAATAGTTATTCCATTATTGCTATAGCATGTGTTGATTTACTATAAATGTATAGTTTATGGATATTCAGCATTGAGGTTAGGACTCCAGTCCTGAACTGTTGTGTTACATGTTCTCAATTTTTCTTAGCATATAAAATACTAAAATTACTTAATTAAAAGTTTACAAGTGAGATTGCCTCGTTATATTGGTTATGTTTTGAATATATCTGTATATGGACAAACACATGTTCTATATGGCTACACTTAGGACAATAATTGAGTAAAACTTACTACAATACAAATTTGGAATAAAGAGACCTCTACATATTTACCAAAAAAAACCCCATGATTAGCTCTTTCAATAAAGTTCTTCTACATCCATGTAGAAGTATTAATTGTCAGTATTTCGATCAGGTAAACCCTTCCTCGCTCTTGAGCAAGGCCCTTCTATGTAAATAAGGCTCCCAGAAAATCTGGCAGGACACAGGATATATTTGATTCCTACTAAAGTTCTTAGAAATTCATAGTCACTGCACAGCATGCTAATAATACTTCTGAGCAGTTTGCAGTGGTCGTTTATCTCACAGGAGCTATGCAATGGCCAGGGACTGCAAGATTATAAGCAAGTAGTTTAAAAGATCAAGATGTAAGGTATAGAAAGGTTTTAATCTAAATGCTGCATCTTTGCTTTATTAGGATTCTGTGCTGTGATCTAAACCAACTATAAATAGGGTTAATTAATGAGAATCAACATTACAACAAATTGATGTATTCTGTAATCCCAGTAAGCCAGAGTATTTATGCAATGTCAATGAACCCTTCTAGTTAACTGACATAGTTATTTTTTTTGTCTTTAATTTAAATGTCCAAAGCAGAATTCTAAACTTTGAGATAAATGCAGATGTGCATAGCTGCATTCAAAAGTGCCAGGAGCATCTCTTTTTTGTTGTTTAAAACCTCTGATTATAAAATATGCTTTGACAACTTTTTAAAAATAGTATTATTTATACAGAAATATTACCATGTGCAGCTGTCCACGTGATAAGTTGCTTTGTGTGCACACACAGCTTAGGTGAGTCATGAGAATATTTGCTACAGCCACCTCTGGCATTTCAGCATCCTCCCGTAGAAGCTGCAGACAGCAATTTGTTTAGTGGTGTTCAAGGGTAAGATAAGACTGTATCTGAAATTAAAGGGGAAGTTTTCTACCGCAGTAAATGGAAAATATTTTAATCAATGTTATCCCTGTGTGAATACTTGTAAGGTTTTGTTCCTATTTTTTTCCCCTCATTTTAGAATTCTGCGTAGATGAATGCATGCTTGTATGTAAAGAGCCTGATTTTTATTTATTTATTTAGGTAGAGAGAGAAGAAATTTGATCCCAGGTTAAAAAACATAACCCTGAATATTCCTCTAATTTGTGATGGTTTGATAAAGATCAGATTTTTGTCAGGGATGACATATAAGAGACGGAGATTTGAATTATGAGTAGCAGATCCTTCAGAGATAATGAATTCTTCTTACCATATGACCACCTATGTTAATTTTGTTCACATACAAATATGTGCTTGGAGAGGTAAAGCAGCACAGATCCTGGAACACTGAAGCTGTTTGGAAGCAGTGCCCCAGACATTGACTTGAATCCTCTGGTCCACAAGTCCATATGAAGTAAGCTTTGCAAAGTTCTATTCACTTAGCAGTAAAGCTTATTTTGCTTCATGAGTGAAATACATACATTTTTTTACCTTTTTAAGTGGGGAAATACTGCACCTGAGCTGCTAGGGTTGTCTGACAGTCTTGGGAGTGTCTGTATTAATATAAATCACACAGATTCAGCTCGACTAAGATTCAACAAATGGGAAACAGCAATGATTATATTTTTTTCAGGAAAGTTGAAGTCCATAATACTTGTTTATATTCTATCTCTGTTTTTTCAATTAAACTTAAGTGAATCTGAAGTAGCTAGATTTCTTCTAAATCCACACAGCTGAGGAAACCTGTGCTTGCTCTTTCTCTGAATTTTCACTGAGGGGCTTTTATCTCTCCCTAATCCCACCATTTCTGTCAGGACATAATCTCTTTCTCAAATTTACATTTTAATTACAAGGCCAGCTGAACTAGCTAAAATCAATAATGTCAGCATTCAGCAGCCTAACTTCAGCTGAAACCCCAGCCTCTCTCTTTCCTTGTATCGATTTATCTTGTGAACACGGTCTACTTTATTGCTTCAGGCAAATAGGTGCCATTTGGTCAATTTAAACAAAAAAGGGGATTTGAACATTTTTATGATTCTTTCTAAAAGCTGCTATTGGAACAGTTTGAACCCAGGTACTCTACTTCTGTTAAATAAAATACACAAACCAGGAGAAGTCTTAAGAGGAATTTCACTTTAAAAACTGTATTTAATCCCATCTATGTCTTAAAAACAAAATAAAAAGCCCCACCCTGACATTGAATACCATTCAGCTACTGCTGTCTGTATGGTGACTCTTGTCTTTATCTTGTTAGCAAAAGCTAATTTAAAAAAAAATAAAAATCCACAGTAGAGGTTGTGTTACTGGTGTTGTAGTGTATTTACTTTTAGCCGTTTTTCTGTTAATGGTTTAAAATAAGAAATCAATGGGAAAATATTTTGTTCTTGTAACTCTTAAGAATTCCTGTATTGATCTTTTGGATGTGATTTTTATCTATCTAAATGTCACATTGTCCATTTATCTCTCTTGCCTTTTTGGTGTGTTACTGACTGCTTGTCTCTGCTGTTCACATCCTCTCCCCCTCACACAAAATCAGAGTAGTGAATGAGTAATTATGCTTTCAGTAAACAACAGGAAAAAAAGAATAGAAATAAGAGTAAGGTTTCCTGAGAACTCTTAATATAAATGCACACATTCTCTCTGACAGAGGGGAAAAAAAGTATGAGATGTCTACCTTCTGACTTTGAGATAGTTTGTAAATAGTACACATACAAGTGCTCTGAAAACTGTTGCTTTTCAAAAAGATACTGTCCTTAAAGAAAAAAAAGATAAAGGCAATTTTAAATTATAACTACAGCCTTAGCAGTTCTACATTACAGATACAATCTATCACTTAGATTTTACAGCTAACCTTGTTCATGCCAAAGGGACCCATTTGTTTGTAGCTGCTTCTATCATAAAAGGAATTTTACTCTTAAAATCCTGGTGATTCTAAAGTGTGGTTATAAGAGAATCTTGTAGGTTAATTCTATTTCATTTTGCTACAAAGCACCCGAGAATGACTTTTTCCCTTTCTAGCCTATGACAGGAGCTGATGTGGAGTCCTATCTTGCCCCATTTCCAGATATATAAATTCAAGATTTCTCCCTCAATGTTTCACTGAAGTGCTGTTTAAAAACAAAACAAAACATTTTTGTGGAGGCACAAAGATTATCTCTCTTGAATGACAAGTCCACAGCCTGATAAATGTTGTGAGATCATTTCTTTTGCTATTTAGCCTAGATATTTCTCTGCTTGGTTCCATCCTGTTATGCTTAATTACTATTTCTTTTTTGATGGTCCTTCTGCTAATTTTGGGATCCTTTTTCAGGGCACGGATTAGTCCTTTAAATGTTTGGGGGTTTTTTTGTTTGTTTCATTTGTTTATTTATTTTTTTTTTAAAAAGCCTTGAAGACTTTGGGAAGGGAAGTTAGATAACAAGGTGAATGTGGCATGTTCATCGCTTGCATTAGAGTACGTGATGTGGGGATGACTGAGTAAGGGAGGGGTAGTGTCAGGCATGTTCAGCAGCAGCAGCAAGATG
Organism: Chloroceryle aenea; assembly: GCA_013399075.1. Lineage (NCBI taxonomy): Eukaryota > Metazoa > Chordata > Aves > Coraciiformes > Cerylidae > Chloroceryle > Chloroceryle aenea. The sequence goes on along the minus strand of VWZY01007467.1, from coordinate 282,073 downwards.
ACCTGTATCTGTCTACAGCTGCTTCTAACCTTCAATCTGAGGACACAAAGATTAAAAAGGGGCATCATTCTTTACATCACAGTCTGTGCTAACTCCAGTTCCCAAGAAGCATTGCACAGTTCCAGCAGCACTGTCTTTCAAGATGCCTGGCCTTAGGAATGTGGGCTTTGGTTTGGGGTGTTTTATACGGAACAGAAGTGGGAGTCAGGGAAGAGCTGGGTTTGACACCAGCTCCAGACTTGATTTTTTCCCCACTCTGCAGCACTTGCTGCCTGCAGACATTTGTCCAGTTGGGTATCTGCTGAAGTCTTTCCAAGTCAGCTGCCAGTCAGCTGGCACTACTGAAATATCCACTCCCAGGTGTGTGTTCACTCCTTTGGGGTATCTACAGATGCTCAAGTAGCTTTTTCTTACCAATGGTGGAAGGCATCAACCTGCCAGAGCTGGATCTGGTCACACTATGGACATGGGAAAATACTAGCTCACCCAAGTTTAACCATGGAAGTTATTTGCCTCCCCTCAACTGTCTCGTTAAAACAGTCCACATTTCTGTCATGGAGAAGGTAAGCAGAAGGAGTTGTTGTGGGCAGGGAGAAGACAGAGAAATCTCTATGAATGCTTATTAACTGCTGATGGCTGGTGCTCTCTTAATCCCTTTCCTTCTCCAGAAGGTGAAGGTTTCTTTCTCCTGCCCTCCCTAGTTTTGGCAGGTGAGCCATCTGCCACAGTTGGTACTGGTCTCTGTCCTGAACTGCCTTGCCCTTCAAAAATTTTCCTTCATTATTATCAGTAATAGGCCATGCTAGAGAGACATGGGGATCTCAAATGGTCTAGAGAAGTCCTCATTCTTGAGAGTGTTTTAGGTCTCTCTCTTCTCTTGAGTCTGTTGTATTAAGAAGATCTAGGAATGGCTGAGAAATGACCATTCGCTGTATGCAGCAAAATTTAAAGGCTACACATGCACACAAGCTAGATCCAACTGCACGTCTGCTTTGGTTTCCCCTCTCCTGAGTGGCTCTAGCTTTGTGGATTTTGAATTGAGATTGTTGGCTTCCTTTAAGGAGGGGGTGTCCAGGAACTAGGTTAAGCAGGGGTTTGACAGAACATTCTTCTCAAATGAGAAGATGCCTTGAGCCTTGGAAAATGAGATGTCCTTCTCTGAGCAAGGCCTCAGGTTCCAGTCTAGGTACTTGGAAAGTGCAGACCCGTTATGTATTTAAGGGGTGGGTCTAGAAGGTTGTCAGCTCAGCAGCTTAACCTGTGGCTGGAGTCCCAGCAGTGCCTTCTATGTGGTGGTTACACCCCATAGGTTGGGGTACAAATGAATCAAGGTCAGAATGATTTCATCCAAGACCTTATAAGATGGAGAGGAGTTGTTAGGGCAAGTTGCTCTGATACTGTTTGTGAAAAAATAGATTTTTCTCTGAAATTGAAAATATTTTTTGCACCAAAGCAACCTGCTACAAGTCCTGCAATTTCCCATTCAGAGGGCAGGTCATACCACATTAGCTTTACCTTTTATAGTTGAAAACTTGTGATACATTTAATGATTAGCAAAACAAATGATCAAAGAAAGGAAACATCTGGCTAGAAGTGGGCAATAGACCGAAAGTCCCAAATAAATAATGGCTAAAATGTGTCCTGGAAACACATGTTGCTTTTCGTATGAAGGCTCAGATAATTCACTTAAAATTTTAGTCTTGTGACACCATGACTTTTTTTTGTGTTGATTTAAGGTGTTTTGGAGGATGTGAGGCCTTGCATTTCAATCCCTTTTATAAAAAAGGCTTTCTGATGGGGAAAATAGAGGCTCTTACATTAATGTGAGGGGTTATGTCTTTCCATTTTTAGCTGTAGTTGGCTGAAAAGTTCTTGTTACTACTGCTAGCTAACAGAATTGCTTCTCTAGCTCAGTGTGTAGAGTCATGTGCTGTGTAACTGCTCAGCCTATCAAATTGCATCATTACAGTCCATGCTGACTGTCTAATCTAGCTGTATAAAGTAATTAAGTTGTCCCACCACTGAGCTGCTGGTGCTGAACATCAGTGCCTGGTACTACTTTGCAGTGAGGCTTGTTCCTCAGGTGTAGCTCAGGCATTTACTGTCTCTTGAACATACTCTGTGGGTATGCTTATTGCTTCTGCCAGCACTTAAGATACTTTATCTTGGTAAATTGTGTAATAGCTATGAAAGAAGAATATTCTCTAGATAATTCTGTTTGTGGATATATTTATGAATTGAAAACTCAACTTTCTCAGTGGTGCAGCGCCTTAACAAATCAGGAAGGGGAAACAAAAGGTATTTTCTTTTATATTCTCAACTTGGAAGGGTCCTCGTGGTATCTGGGAATCAACAAAGAACAGAACAGGGATGTGCCTCACCCACACTGATTTTTTCACTGCATGTGCTTCCCTGATAGCCATGCTGGGTGACGAGGTATCCCATTCTCATCAGTCATGCATTGCAGTGTATCTCCCACCCAGAAGTGGTTTCTCTTTGCCAGATGTTAAACAGTAGTGGCAATAGTCCCTTTCTTCTATTTTACCTTGATATAACCTTGAGTACAGCAATGATATGCCAGCAAGTGGATGTAACACTAGAAACTTAGATACAAAAAGCAGTATTGCAGTTTAGGTAAACAGGTGTTAAAATCCTTAATCCTTCCTTCCAAGGTGAAGTAACATCATTCTTTGTGGTCACACCGTGTCATACAAATTTAAAAGTCAATTTGCTGTAGTTACTTAATATGTTTCTATTCCATAATAAGAAAAAATTCAGGCAGAAATATCAATCTGTCTGAATGGGATTGGTGTCTAATGCAAACTGAACGCAGCAAGATATGTTATCATATGTTGTTTGGCCCCACTGTGAAGCACTGAGAGTGGAAGAAGTTAATTGCTCCTAAACACTGATTTTTAATTTTTTTTTTTTTTTTTTCAGGGCTAGAGCCCCAGTCACCTCCAAAGATGCAGAAGACATCAATAGGACCAGCTTCACTGAGCTCCCCCACCCAGATGAAAGTGAATGAAGATGAACTTGATCCAACCTGTGCAGCTGCCACACTGAAACTTATTAGAGACAAACTACCAAAGTTATCGCCTCCATGTGCCAGGTTGTCTTTAATTCTTTTACAAACCTCTTGCTTTTATTTGTCTTTATTACACAAAAGCAGGTGGGAAAGCACTCATGAACTAGGCAAACTGTTAAGGCTGTCTTGGTTTCATTTTAAAGTTGCACTTCTTTTACTGAGGTGTACATTCACTGCTTAATATTTGGAATTTCATTAGTAATTGCATCAGGATCATAAGGAACTTTTACTACTCAGCCAGCATAGGTTTTGTTTGGTGTAAGTGGCCTCTCTGAAAATATGGAATGTTCTAACAAAAATCCCATCCCCATTTACTGGGTAATTTTTGGTTTGCAACTAAATAGAACATATCCTGGTACTAAATCAGAATGTACTGTCAACCTTCTCTTATTTCCTAGGGATTTATGCTATCAGCGCTGCCTGGAGGTGTGTTTTACTGATTCCAAAGACATATTTGTTGTCAATCCTATTCAAAGCTCGGTCAAACCCCAGCCGTGTCTAGCATTTATCTGTGATTTGGGTATAAGACTGGAGAAATCCACTTAGTGGCATGTTCCTGAGAAGACACTTCTCTATTGGCCAAAGAAAATCGAGCAAACTGGAATGTAGTGTGAGAAAGGGGGTTGCTTCATTAGAACTTCAGAGTTTGGAATACTTAGCTGTACATTTTGACTTTCAGCCTTGAAAAATTTAAGGCAAACATGAGCATGAGTTTGTAGAAGCAAAGTCTTTCTAAAAATAGTTTACCACATCAGTAGCTCCTCTTACAATACAGCCTGTGTGATCCACTACTGCCCTCATGAGATCTCTAGGCTTCTACACCCATGGTACTACATTTTTTTATCTAGCTGAATGTGCAGTTAAGCTCCATGGTGCAGTGTGCTGTTCTTAAAGTGTGTGGTGTTACGGTCTGTATCTTTTTTTCCTTCTTTTTTTTTTTTTTGGTCAAATAAAAAAAGAGCAGTCCTGTAAAGGTAGTTGTAGTCCTAAAATAGTATTAACATTGGTGTGAAAATCTACTAAAACAAAAGAGAGAGAGAAATTTGTCATGATGTCTGCTATTTTGTATTGACTTTTCATCATTTTTATCTAGTGACTCTGCAACTACTGATCCAGCAGCCTTGGAAGAGCCTGACAGTAAGAGAAGAAAAATAGAAGAAGAAAGAGCTAAAGCTCCCCTCATGCCTTTTGGATTAGATCTTCACTACTGGGGAGAGGATCAGCCAAATGCGGGGAAGATTCTCAAGTAATGCTCTTTCTCTTTTAAGACAAATTAAACAAATATATAGATTTACTTGTACTCAGAGGTCATGTAGTGGGGTGACTGCTATTTCTTTTGATAATTACTTTTTTCTTTCCCTTGTGTTGTAGGACCCATAAAGTCAGAAATTCTACCTTTAAATGTTATTTGTTTTGAGAAGATGTGATACTAATTAAATACCCTTTGATGCTTCAAAGCACTTTTTTTTTTCCTGCTCTTTTCATGTTTCTGTATTATTTGCAGCAGGGCATCTCTTACTCCAGTTCAAATGGGTACCTCATTATGCAGTGGGTTAGGCACAAGAGATGCTGCCTCCACTGGAGACTTTTCAGTCTAAACAAGGAACAAGCAAGGGAGGAGAAAAGTTAAGTGGGTGTCAGGTATTTTTCTTGACTTTACAGGTGGTAACTAAGAGAACTGATACGCTTGTTCAGTCACACAAGAAATAGGTGGCAGTTACAGGATTTGAATTTGGATCTCTCACTTTCCATTTTGGTCTAGGAAGGTTTTGTGTTTCTTGGACATGAAGCATTGCTGACTTAGGGAAAGCTTTAGCAAAGCTGGAGAGAAGAGATAGTAGGTAGACATCAGAAATTGTTTCTAGCAGTTAGTTTTCAAACCCCCTTTTTAGCACTAGTATTTTTATATGAAGGTTGGTATGCAAAGTCCTCCCTCTATGTATAAATTTTGTTTAAGTTCACCAGAACTTTAGTATCAGTGTGTGTACCATGTCTGGGTTGAAAAAGGCAAAAATCATTGACTGGCTGAGTTGCAGATCAAACTCTCATATTCTCGGCAGTATTACTTAAACTTGGATTACTTTCTTACCAAAACAAACAAACAGACAAACAACAACCCATAATCACAGTGTTAAGACAGTGTTTGCAGAAAGGAACAGGAGGAAAGCTTCACTCTTGTACCTGATTGCATAAAAAGCTGAATATCTTCTAAAATATTGAAAGCTACCGAAATCTGTGCTTTAACACTGACTTCAGGCTTTGGGTTCTGTCTCATGGTGTAAGCTCTTCAAAGCCTATAAAATAGTTAAGATTTCCAGCAGGGCTTTAAGAAGCATTTGTCTGTGATAATGCCAAAAAGGTAGTAAGGCTTTATTTTACATTGCAAATGAGTTATTCAAGTCATAAGTGAAATCGGAAGCATATTTCACTGCCTGTCTGCCTTGTGCTGTACTGTTTTATTTTTATGCTTTCCAATAAAATAGAGGGCACACTTCTGAACCTTATAGTCTATAACTACAGATATGCCATTCTAACTAAAGATAATTTAAGTAACTCTGCACATTGACCTCTGGGTATAAAATATATTTATTGAAAAATTAAAGTAGTCATTGGCCAACTTCTTTAACTTTTCTATATGCACACATACTTTTTCTACAAGATGCCTAGGAAAAAAGAAGCAAACCTAAAAACCAAACAACACATAAGGAATTTAAATTTTTTAAATCTGAAGTGGAAAAATATTTCCCCTTCACCTATTTAACACTCCACTTAATTACACCATTTACAAGAAATTAAGATTTTGATAGTGAGAAAGTAGCTGCCAGGAAGATGATTTTTGAGTTAAGTTTTGTTTAGCAGTTAAACGGTGAAACCTCACCTTCTTTAGAGGGTAGAAGTAACTGTGGGATTTACAAAAAATTTAGGCTGAACCATTTTCCTTACTTCTGCCTGCACTCATAAAATTCATTAAGCTAATTTAAGAATTCTTAAAATGAGTTTATAAAGCTGAAGAAGTACTTTTTATTGGGGGTTGGGGGGAGAGGAGGAAAGGTGTATACTGCACAGTGTTGTACTGTGTAAAGACTGCTATGCCAGCTTAACCAACTATTTTGGATAACAAACTCATCTACCCTCATTGTTGAATTTAATTAGCTTACTCTTCTCATAAGAGTGAATTAGCTGGTGCAGCACTTTTTATGACTGTGACTTGGGTATTTGAATTAGTTCATTTAGCACTTGCTCCAGGATCTCTGTATGCATCATACTAGGTTTAGCATTTATATTTTTTCAAGTTTTTGGTAGTCTTTCCATCATCTCAGGAATTAAGTTGATATGAATTTGTTGAAAAAGTGCAACATTTCTTCAGGAGCTGGACTTTCTTTTCTATTTCTGTTAACTATTACTTGTCTTTTATTCCTCCTTATGGATGGCTATGTAAGTTCCTTTAAAGCTTCTGTCACCTGTCTAGATCAGTAACACTCTTTCTGTGGGTGTGAGTAGTGTGTTGATTTTCCAGTTGATTATCCATTTCCCTTCTGATCCCTCTTACAAAGAAGTTTTACTTGTCACATCCATCATTTTTTCAAACTTAAGATTTCATGTTCTGCCTTATTTAAAAAGTTGCTTAAATTACAAGAGCAGGAAATCAGAGAACTTTGGGAATTAGCACTGGTTTGGTGTGTTTTTCCTCACCTTCTTGTAAGCCATGCTGTGAGGAAATGTTACATGCTTGTAGTGAACTATAATATTTATGAATATCTGTGTAGGAATCAGATTATTTTAAGTCCTCTTCCCAAATAGTGATCAATGGTATATAGAATAGAACATAATTTTATTTTCCTTTATATTTGTTGGATGCAGATTTGGGGTGGGGGCAGATAAAGTATTAAATAGAACTTTCTCCTAATTGGAAAGTTTGGTGTGCATGACTGTTAAATGCTACTTCATCTTCATGTAACTGTATTTTGATAATTTAGAGGGGAGGGGACACCAGACCACCAAGGGACACTAGAATTTTATGAAGAGATTCTGTAGGGATATCTTGCACATAGAAATCTGGTATGTTGTCTTTCTAGGAATGCTTTCCTCTCCTTTTGTCTGTAAGGTTAGTAACACAGTCAGCTGTCAGTCTTGTTTTCAGGATTGTATTGAATCTAAGCAAATAAATTTATTTAATTCTTTTATATACCTGTCATCTGCTGCAAACTTGCTTGGATAAAATTCATCAAAACTCTTCAGGCCAGCTGAAGTAACTCTTTAAGTGCTGGCTTGTGTGCTTTGCTGAACTGAGATCATTGTGTTTGGTGAAGCCAGTGTTCACGGAAGGTAAAGTCCCAGAAGGAAGAATGACATCCGGAGATACTAGAGAGAGAAACACAGGGTATGGATAGAGAAAATCCTCTCAACTCAGTCTGGGACTGATTGAACGGAAGACCCATATGGAAAAAAAGGGATTGCAAAGAGTCCTTTATGAATTTTAAGTACTTAAAGTCATTTTTTGTCTAGATATCTCTATTTTTCTTGTAATAAGCAGCAATCTTGCAGGCTGCATCTTTTTTTTCTTAGTGTAGCTGTAATTTTTTCTCTTCAACTTCTGTTTCCTTAAATTTGAGATGAGATTGTTGTTTAACCTCCGATATCTAGATATCTATCTAACCTCACGGTTAGATATCTAAGATTAAGCTGATCACTAGTTTCTTTTCATGGTTAGGAGAAAGAAACATTTACCATCAGAGGGACAGTCATTGTATCCTAAGATTTAGCATCTAAAATGCGTCAAGAAATTACTCTCTGGGGTTGCCTGCTTCTCATTATAGACTATTGGCAACCTAGTGTGGCTAAAATGAAATAGTGAATACTCTGAGAAAACTGGAAAATGCTGCATCACTCAAGGGTCCTCTCTCCCCTTCTCTCCTACTCTTCACCTCCACTGACACGGTACTAATCTTTGTAGGTTTGCCTATATGTGTCTGTAAATATAGGTATGATCTCTAACTTTAAAACAGATTTGCGATGGATTAGCTTAATTTGCTAGAGGAACACTCCATAGATTTCTCATACTTATGGACACTGTATGGGAGAACCTGTAAGAAATAATCTCTGTAAGGCTCAGCTGATTGATTGCTCTCTTCCTTGGTCTTGGTGTATTACAACATACTCTGATCTCAGCTCCTGCTCCTCTGCTGCTACAGGAGTACAGCTACCCAGAATAACATCAAACAAGTTAAGATCAATCCCTTTCCTCCTTGATCTATCTTCTGTGTTTAATCGCAGATGTGTTTTGTTATGAAGGATTTTAACTACAGAATCACAAAGATATTCTGGGTATCACGCAACTGATTCTGGATGTTGGATCATGGACTAGAGCCAAGACTTGTAATAGGCTAGCAGGTTAAATAAGAAATCAATACTAGAAAGGCTTTTGTGATGTTTTAAAAACATCATAACAAGGGAGTCATAAAGAAGAATGGTAGATTCATAGGGTTTTTTTTTGTAATTCACTAGGAAGTTTCCCTACCTCTCACATGCCAGTCTACCACAGTATGAAACTGGCATCTTAATGTGTTTTCTTACAACTTAGTCTGTGAATGATTTTCATTCATTGTTGTCCCAGATTTGCTTCTGAGCATCGATTTTGGGCACCCAGTGAAGTAGAAGAAGAGGTGGAAAACAAAGAAATATTGGAAATGTTAAAAACTAGATATATAACATTTGCTGGCAAGTTTGAACCAGTGAAACATAAATGTCGTGCACCGATGCCTGACGGGAGTCTGTGTGAAAGACAAGATCGGATTAAGGTTGGTGCCACGTCACATACCTTCCAGGATACTTGTTATATGAAAGAGATCTCCTTAAAACGTGTCCAGAAAAGTTTATTTCACATGGTAGATATAGCTCAAGGGAGTGGAAGAAAATTGTGTCTGAAGAAGTTTGCTGTTACTATGTGCTTCGTATGGGAAGCATCCTTTTGGTAAGGAAGATGTAAACATTTAAAGAACACTCAAATACTTTTGGCATTCATTGTACGTATTTGTATTTGATTTGTTACTGTCATATACGAGTACCTGGCAGTAAAGCAAAGACAGTTGGTTGCCAAGACATTTTCCTCATTTAGAGGCATATTTGATATTATTTTTAGAAACTGGGGCGTTTGAGGGGCGAAGAGATTTTATTTACAAATTAGGTTTTATGAAAGCTAAATCCTTCACAGCCTCAATTTATGACCCCTATTGAGCAGAAATACTTTGATTAAATACTTTGTTATAGTATCCCTGTTCTTCCTGAATAAAGGGTCTGAATACCCTAAAATACTTTCAGTGGGATTGTTAACAGGGTAGGGATGTAGCATAAACAATGCTGTATGACGCAGCATCGGTGCCCTTGTTCCTGATGTGGCAGGATGTGCTCCCTGGGCTCTTGAAATTGGATGTTCATATCACAAAGAGTTTATTTCTTTGGCATTTATGGGATCCTGATGCTTTCAAAGGGGGACTGGGAATCAAGTGTAGAGTTGTGTTGCTTGATTCTCGTGTCTGACTTTAAGCCTATGTTGAAAAACATGTAGGCATTTTCTTTGAATTCAGAAGTTTTGATGATCTTTTTGTTCCTCTTTCTTTCTGAAGTGCCCTTTCCATGGGAAGATAATTCCTCGGGATGAAGCTGGGATTCCCATTAATGCAGAGGACAGAGTCAGAGAAGAAAAGATGCGGTTTGAGAAGCAAGCAGCTCAGCCAGGTGTGTCTCCATAGAATCTTTTAAAAAGATTTAAATATTAGGCAAAGGTGGGAGGTAAGCTTTAAATGTAAGTGTAGTATCTTTATTGTATACATGTTTGTATATGTATACTCAATATTTACAGTATCTACAATATATTTACAGTCTATACTGTAATAATAATAAATAACATAATAAATAGCATAATAAAACAGTTGTTGATCTGTTATCCAAAAAGGTCTATGTCAAAGCTATGTGCTGACCACCAAATTTCCTTTAATACTGGTTTGACCATCTTCGAGTGTGCTTGGCAATTACCAGCACCACACCAGTGCAGCAGTTACTGGTGTCTGCATGTGGCTAGAAGTGCTGTGTTTGCAGGCAGTTCCCATCCTTGTCCAGGTAGAGTGAAGTGCTCTATTCAGGGTTACAGCCTGGGCACAGTTGGACTGTCGCAGCAAAACCAGGGCAGGGGTGTAGATGTTTGCCAAACAAGAAAGTTCCTAATTTAGTTATGACAAACTAAAACTAGCAATTTAAACTAGTAGGTGGTGTTGGACTAGTTTCAAACTAGACTGATACTCTGGTATAAAAATCACTTGCACTGAAAAATATTGATTTTTATTTTTTTTTTTATCCTGTGAAATTGCCATTGCCTGAGGCCAGACATAATATTTATTTTTATTACAGTGTCAGTTCAGTGTTGTTAGAGGCTTCTCACCTCTGGCCCACATGGATGTGTATGTTAGTCCCAAACCAGTGTTGATGTTGCTGCATTGCATTATTGAGTGCAGTTGTTAAGCTGAGATGTCATTCAAAGGTCCATCCCATCTGTCTGGGGAGATACTGAACAAGCTTTGGCACTTTATTTGTTGGACAAAACCTTACAGGTTTCTAAAGCCATAAATATACCACATGTCACTGAATACTTTTTATCCACTGCTTTTTTTCTGCTTTCTTTTTTTTCTGTGCCTTGCTATTTTTATATTTCTTTTATAATATTTTCATCAACTTATTAAAATGGTTGGTTGGTTTGTTTCAGCTTGTGGTTTGGGGGGGATATTTGTTTGGTTTCCATTGGGGTCTGTTTGGGTTCATTGTGGGGCGGTTGTTTGTTTTGTTTTGTTTTTTTACAAAGGATTTGAACCAACTCTGAGCAGTGCTGCTGTGGAAAATATACAGTTGGGAACCCCCTCCATACAGTAAGAGCTTCAGTCTTATGATTGACATTATCATTTGCTAATGATGACAGTCTGAAAAATTTTGAAAAAATATTAAAATTTGTGGACCATTTATGTGGTTAAATTGCACCAAAATTCTTCCTACGTGTTTTCCCTGTTGGATGGTAGGTTTATTTTCATCCTCAGGTGATTAAAAGGGAAAACAACTACATAAAAGTAGTACAGATTCTGTCGTAATGACTGTGTTTTGACAACACTGTCATTGCTATTATGTGACATTTTTTAACTTAGTATAAAATTTTAAGCTCTAGTTAATGTCCACAAAATGGTGCTTTGGGCTCTTCAGTCCTGAAACAATAAATCAGGTGGGATTACGCTGACCTGCTAATCTGCGGTGTTCATCCTTTTCCAATAGTTCGCACACAGGAGCAAATTAAGTGCCTATTTTTTGTGTCAACCCTGAAGAGTATCTGGTTTTTCAGCCCTTAGTGACTTGTTAACAAACAGGTATCAGGACAGGCTGGCGAAGGCAGGCCGCTGGCCAGTCAGATGTGAAATAGCATCTCTTTACTAACTACAGTATTGATTCCGCCTACCCTTGCAAACTGTGTAATTTTCTTTTCCCTGCTGCTAAACTCAGTAACAATGTATGAAGAGCTTTAGGGGCCCATCAATGCTCAAAAAGGTTGCTCTTCCCTGGCATTCTATTGATTTTTCTCAAAGGCTTTTAAATTGCTCCTTCATTTTACTCAAATGCTCATTTCATCTCTACTGGATGCCGGCATTTTTTCGTTGTGTTTAAACAATTGCTCCATTCACTGGGTTCCTAAACTGTGACGCCTTCTTATTACTGGGAGATAAACTGTTTAGACAGTTTTCCTTAATCTTGGATTAATCGTTCCTGTATCTGAATTGTGCTGTTCTGTATTTGCTCACTTAAAAAAAAAAAAAAAGTCTTTGAGGTCTTATGATCTATCAAGTATATGTGTTCTATTTTCTCCCTCTATACTTCTCCTGCTCAATTCTCATGCAGCTTCATTTTTCTCATGCCTTTTGGTGTGCTGGAGTTTAATCAGTCCTTGCTTTCATGTATCATAGTAGATCTAACCTTTCCTTAGAAAATTGCTCCGGTCTTCCTAAACACCGTGTTCTTTAGTGAGGACATTGCCTCGGACCTTCCTGAAATGTTACTGTTATTTCTCACACTCAGTGACAATCTTGGCATGTAAGTGAAATTGTATGGTCATTTAGGGCTGTTTATTTTTCTGTATCTACATGGATGTTAAATAAGTGTAGTAAACAATTTATGTTAGTCCTTCTTGCTTCCAGAAATTCTGAGTGACTTACAGGAAAATGTATGACAAATGACTGGAAATTACTGTCTGTTAAAATGCAGAATTCTGACATATATGCTGAGTATGGACCATGTTAGTCTTTGAAGTGGAACTTGCTACAGTTTTTTTTTTCCAACCCATATGCTCCATGTCTTCATAATGCAATGGCATTTTTCTGAAGTTCCCTGGGAAGATCTTCATCCTCTAACCACATTCTTCCTTCCTACTTTGTCTATGTTACCTTGTTCTGATATGCTGGACTCTACGCTGAAGGTGAAAGACCACTGCTTCCTCAGAGTTTACAGTGTAAATTGTTGATGCATGTCCCTGTGGTGGCATCTATGATCAGAATCCATTTACAGTGTATGGCTGGATGCTGAAGTGTTAAAGTTTTGATAAAATAATTTTTTATGAGATTACCTTTTATGCTGTTGTCAAGAGAAGAACCTTGATTTAGAGAATTAAACTGAGGAAAAGTGGGATACTTAAGGTGGTATTTTTTTAGATGCAAAATTGGGCTCATGGTAACAGGGTCTTGTCTTGTTCCAGAATGCTCTCCAGCCGTCAGATACCAGTTCATGATTCTTCAATGCAGACATGTTACAATGTTGACACCCCTATTCTGCTCAAGAGATAATATATTCCATTGCTTTAGGTTTAATTTTAAGCTTCTTCAGACTTTATTTCTGGAGATGAGTTCCTCGGATACATTGTTGGCTTTTTGTTCAATTTCTAAATAATAATCACTGTGTTTATGTCAACTGTCCTACGTGGAATAGTTTCCTTGGAATCTTGCTGCTGTGCCCCTGTGAAAACTTCCGTCTTCCTACAGCAGCTAATAACAGATACTAATCCCAGACTGACAGGGCTTTTTCATCAGGATTTGTCATTTTGGGCTAACTGCTTTATCCTCCCCTTCCTTTGTGTATGCAACTTACAGCACAGTGACTCTGCCCTCGCCTCACAGTGATGAGAACCTTTGCCTTAGGAGACAGCGAATTCAGCCTGGGTTTGGAGTTTCAAAGTGCATGCTTTTTCTTTCACACAGAGTGGCGAGATCCAGAGTTCATGAGAGAAGTTGAAGCAGCTACGGGAGTGGACCTTGGTTCCTCTAAAAATAATGGAAAAGGAGGGAAAAAGAAAGGGAAGAAAAAATATCCAAATCTGACAGACCTGAAGCAGCAGGCTAACACTTCTCGTTCCCGGCTTGAGAAGAAAGTCTTCAATAAGTAAGATGTTTACATTCTCTAAAGCCTGTTAAATTGCTGTTTCCTCCTTTTTCAACAGCACTTTCTGTTTCTGCTTTAACATGCACTTACTAAGCAGCTTCCTTCACTAACTGCAGAGACAGAATGCTTTCCATGTCTCTGGAGGGTAGAGTAGCAGGAACTGATGACCAAGGTTATTTCTTTGAGAATGATTTTCAGCTAATTTACAAAATTTCTCTATGAAAGATCTTTTTTTTCCTTCTCAATTTTTGTAATCCTTAAATTGCTGTAGTGGCTTCTCTGAGTGATCATTTCTTAATCAGATAGATGCTACTTTGTGTGCAAACAGCACTGGATCTGGTCTAAGATGGGCTGTCCCGAGAGAACTTCAGTTAATAAAAGGATCTGTCAATAAAACCTTGATTTTTGGCATGCAGCAGTGTCTTGGCAGTTGACCTCGGGCCTCTGGTGTACGCTCAGACTTTCCCAAACTTTTGACTTCTGCTTGGGCTTCCTGTGTTTTTTTTCTCACTCTTGGGTATACTTCGTTGCTGTCTGGGCCTGATGCAGAGCCTTCCAATCCAGTATGTCCACACAATCATCCCTTCCTGTGTATTACTCAGTGACATGCTGCCATTGCTTTTATCCTCCTTCAGTGAGAATGCATTCAATTTAAGAAAAATAGTTGGATCCTTGTGTTCTGGTCCTTGTTCACTTAACCCCTGCTGTCTTTTATAAATGTCAAGGACTGGAAGCTGCTGCAGGTATCTTTTCAGTGCAAGAGTTTGGAGATGATCATTCCCTGCACAAGAGACATGTGGACACAGCATTCTTCCCATGATGGTGCTGTTTCTACACATCTCCATTTCCACCCAGCACATGTGCAAACAGTAGCTCTTGGCTTACACTTAGCACAAGAAGAAACTGTTTGGATAGCATTGGCATTTAGACATGTTGAACAAAGGTGTGCCCGTGATTTCTGTAGATGTATGTGAATTAACTTGAAAGCAGGCACTCTAGCTCAGAGAAAAGTGGGAACTTACAAACCACCAAGCTGAATGGGTTTTAGAACATACAGTAGCTCCATACATCCACTCTGTTATGCTGTTTCTGATATCTAGTCTTGGTTAGATGTGGCTGCAACACAAATTTGCCTATGCATGCTCTGGTCTTTATCAAATGGGTAGCAGCTGCAGCTATTTAAAGCATTTCACATGTCAAAGATTCAATAGTCAAAAGTGAAATGTGTAAAGTTGTCGAATCGAAAAAGCAAAATTATTATTATAAAATCATTAATGGGGGGTTATTCTCTAAACATATGGGATGAGTTGAACAGCATCCAAGGCACAATATTTGTTTAAACTCTATTTTTCATTTTCTGATATGGTGGTTAGAATAACAAAGCCAAATCCACATTGCATTTATTTACAGAACTAGCATATTTTCTGTGAAATTCTCATGTCACCTGATGCTAGTTAGAAGTCAAAGACATACAGTTCTAATATCAGAATTTCCTAACAGCTTTAACAAAATAAATCATAAAAGCTGGTTTTGGTTTATGGTGGCTTGTGCTAATGATTTTGAGTGTGTGTTAGTGCCAGGCATACGGAATCAAACCTGTCATGTTTTTAATAGGTTTCATGCTTTGCAGCACTAAACAAGATGATAACCTTGGCTCCCTATAACAACCCCAAATTACTTGAAATGTATAGGTGATAAACCCGGGCTCTAGTCTGCCAATAAAGTTAACTGAAATTGCACACAGATCATCTAAGTGGGATCTCATTTCATTTACAGTATCGCACAATCCAGTGGTGCTAATGTAAAACCTACATGACATGAAAGTGTCAAGGCCACTCTGCACTGCTAAAGGCTCACTTTTCTCCTACCAATTAGGCAATATTTGAAGTGCAAAACCATGACCACATTTTCCTTACTCGGGTAACTTTATTGTCAGACTTCTGTTAAAAGTATACCTCTTCCAAGGTGTTTTTTTTCAGAACAGTGGTTTTCATTACAGTTGCTGCTGGGAAAATATTTAATCCCACCATTTAGAAGCATTGTTAAGAAGTATCCTCTGTTTTCAGATGTTTCCAAAGGGCTTTTGAAATGAAGCCATTAGAGAGAAGTTTACTAAAACACAAGTCAACTTGCTTCTTGGAGATAACCATGGCAGCAGAGCTGGAATGGTGTGTAGGGTCTGATCCTGCAAAAGGCTGGAGCACACTGCCAGGTGAATGGCTTGTCTCCATTTTACTGCACAGCCTGCACCATTCTCAGAAGTGATGAAGGCCTGCTGACACTGTGGAGTCTAACAGCACTAGACTTGAAACCATCCCCTTTGTGTGATGGAACTTGTCAACTGCATTTCTGGTGTAGAAATCAAAGGAGACATCAATCAGTGCCATGTTCTTAAATGGGACCTAGTCCCTCAAATCCAGCCCTTAGCTGGTATACGTCCCGTGTTGGCAGAGCATCCAGGTCTTTACAGAGATGTCAGGAGGTAACTTCCTTCTTCATAAATAGAGGCAGGGTGACATCTGAGAATCCATGAGAATATCAGCCTCAGATTCCTGACCTTTTGTGCTAGATGCACCTAAAGAAGAACAAAATTCCCTAAGCAAGTTGTACTCAGCTGTGCACACCAGCTACTGTAAACTTCTGTGGGGGCAGATGTACTCAACAGAGCATGCTCTTGACTTCTACTACTGCCTTTCTTATGCTTTCTTACCCCCTGAAATCATGAACCCAGTCCTTTGCCTTACTGGTTAAAGGATATATGGGCCTGCTCTCTCTGTGCCTTGTATGAGAGTGAAGACACCTGCATTTTCTTCACTCAGAAGTTTGTCAAGGGAAGAAAATGCAGGTGTCTTCGCTCACCCAATTCAATAGCATAGCAGTCACTCCCAAAAGAAGAGAAATCTGGGCACCATATTTACTGAAGGAAACAACAGTACCAAATAAAGAGCAGCAACATGGGGGCAAACCCTCATCAGATTTAGGAGCAGCAGCAAACTTAAGAGCTCCAAAGGTCATTCCTTTATTTCCTTTCTGAATCTTAAGAGCACTCCAGAGCTGCCTTCAAGTACAGCAGGCATGGCAGAGGGCTTGAATACTTGGCCATCAAAAGGTAGCAGAGATCCCCTTCCACTTGATAAAAGAATTAAGATCTTAGACATATTGTCCTGTCTATGCTGAACTCTAAGCACTTTGCTGTTCTGCAGCTGTAATCTGTCCCTCTGCACAGAGATACATGACAGCCTCTAGCATCCTCCTAAATCAGTGTTGTGTTTGTGGTTTAAATAGTTGCTACTCAGGAGTGGGGATGCTGCTGGTGTGAACAGAAGTGTATTACTCTGCCCACAGCTAATAAAATGGGCTTTTAGTAACATGTGAAAGGAAAGTTACTAAATGAGTTACAGTTACATGAATTAAACAGCAAGCCCTTTCCTCACAAAAGCATTCTAGGCATGGCAGATGGATTTCATAAGGATTTCTGAGTGTTAGGGATTGTTTTAAATCCTGTTAGATACTTTCAGTTATTTTTTTTTCCCCAAGAGCAATTAAGTGGTTTTGAAAATCCAACTTGCTATGTGTGACTATCAGAAATAATGCTCAGAGGGTGGCAAGCACAGCCATAAAACTGAAAGACTTTAATTTGTTTACTCCTGTTAATAAAATCATTGTGGAATTAAGCTATTTGTATTACTGCAGCTAATTTAGTTAACAAGACAAATTTGTTCAGCTTCATCAGTGCAGTGTTGAGAAGCCTGGTAGTGATTAATCATAGTTCATTCCCCGTGCTCCCCCCCACCCCCCCTACATTAATAAACATTCTCTGAGATTGTGTAGAATCAACATAACTGTTTTTATTATTTTTTGTTTCTTTTTCAGAGGTGCTATGAAGCGGGTGGTGAAAGCAATGAACCGAATGGACCAAAGAAAACATGAGAAGTTTGCCAACCAGTTTAACTACGCACTGAATTAAACTGTCAATCTTCTTCACCCTTCATTTTATTGCAAGAGTGCAACTGCACAAAACCTTTCTCATGGATCTTTGTGTTTACACTAAAATACTGTGCTAAATGCATTTTTACTGGGGTAATTTTTGTAATTGTTTTTAACTTTAACTTATTTGATAATAAGCATTAATTTTGGCAGAGAGGTGGTGGTATTGGATGAAATGTATTTAACAAGTTGATAATTATTTGAAATGTACATGAAATAGAGCATGTTTTATGACTTGTACATACTCTGGGTAAAATATTCAGGTTTGGGATTTTTTCCTGTCTAAGGGACTCATGTAATTTATACCTCCTTTGCCAACACGTTGTAATTTGCTTCCACTTTCATGCTGCCAGAAAAAAAAAAAAAGATGCCTTAGAAACAATCAGATTTCTACCAGACACAACACCACACAGACTTTTCTATCAAGTGTACCACAGCAAGCAGCACAGTGGCTCCTGCAGTACCTCTGAAGACCTCTTGTGTTGAATGGGCACCAAAAACCTGCCCTACAGAGTGAAAGTATGAGCTTTTCAAAGTCATCCAAGAGGCAAACTACTAGTGAACTGCCTGGCCTGAATCAGTTAGTCACATCAAGCTCAAGCCTGAGAGTGCATCTAAGGATGCAGATACAAACACAAGCATCTGGACTCTTCTCACTCCAGAGAGTTAATGCGCATACTGAGATCAAGCAGCTGGATCCAGTGTGATTTTGTTGTTACTGGTTTGTGCTGAACCAGCTCTCCCAAACCTGCTTTTCTGGCTATAGTCATGTCTTAAGCAGAATGAACCAGTTCCAGTTCTGCTCTTGCAAGTGTTCAAACAGCTTTAGGGGTGGAGGAAATCCAGAGTATCAGCCAGGACAGAGTGTTTGAAAAAAACTATTTCAATGTGAACTGTACATCTTCAATAAAATACTGAATACAAATTTGAATGGATTCTCTACAGCACTGGCTTAGTCTCTCACCTGCTGGAGATGTTTCCTCATGCAAAAAAAAAAAATTTGTAAAAATAAAAAAGGAGAAAATTTTGACTCCTCAGGGTTGCTTCTGACTGCCTTGGCCAAAAGCTGGTTTACAGTTCCACCAAATACCTATAGACTTGTACGAGTACTGCTTAAAAAGCAATTAATGCTGAATCTTGATAATTTATCTTGCAAGAGTGCTGCAGATTGGAAGACATTTTCCTCTTCATCATGGGTGTTTAGGCAATGCAGTTCTAAACTACCAGAAATAAAATGATGAGACAGAATTTCAAAAGATATCTCCTTCACTGGAAAGCAAAGCCACTTCTTCTATCAGTCTGGCTGAATTGGCAGTGAAGGCTTCAAGTGAAAATGTAGACAAGTTTATCACCAAGTCTGTTGAATCAACTGCTAGGTGGATTTCATTTCATATTAAGAATAAAGACGTGTAAAAAAACAACCAAACAAAAACCACCACAACCCCCCACCTTTGAATGTAACATAGATCATTAGATGCTGGGATCCCAGAACAGTCTAAATGAAACTGTTAGATCCATGGTTATTCTTACCTGAGGACACAATTGCATCTGCAAAGTAAAAGCCCGGAAGAAAAAGACAATAGCATGTGTTAATTAATTTCTGTTTAAGATTAGAATGAAGGGTCTGACCCTTGTAACACAAAGTACTTAGTGACATAAATGAGCTTATACCAGTTTCTTCAGGGCTTCTGAGTATCAGAAATCCTTTAGCACATCCTTTCTGATGTTACTGAGACATGATGGTGGGTCCATACTCACCTTTTGTGTGAGTAGCTTGCATTTTCATTTTCTCTAAACTTACTTGAGATTTGGCTTTACCAATGCAAGCCTGGCTGAAGATTTCTATTAGAAAACAGTAACCCTTGAAAGTGTTTTAAAATTATGTTTGAAAGATTTGTGTTTAGGTTGGTTTTTGGAAGCAAGACAAAGATACAGGCTTTGTAAGCAGTTCTGCATTGATAACACGTCACACCACGCAGAACAGTTTTCAGGTTGGGGAGGATGTCAGTTCAAAATGGACATTGCAAAAAAACAAACAAAGCCAGCAAAACACCAATTCAGCATGTATCAAAATATTTTAGCTGAGATAGCCATCTGGTGGTCTCTAACACTCATGCAAATCCCTGGCTGTGCAACTGTGTTTGTATCTCATCCAGTGCTATTAAACACATTAGTGGTATTAATCATGGAGTGATATAAATGTCTCTGTGGGTAATGCATCAGAAAAGGTGTGAACATCTGGATGTTACCACAGCACTTAATGATGAAAACAGGTCATTTAAAACCATGCCTTTTGAAATTATACTATCACAAGGGAAAACTTCATGCATGTATAGGATAATCTGACCATGGATAGCAGCACAGGATAGCAGCAAATAGGCATAGAAAGGGACATTCTGCAGACTGGCCCAAGAAAGGACTAGTTGTCCAAAGTTGCAGCCCAAGAAGTAAGTTTTCTGCCCCTAGGGGTCTGTATGTGCTGTGAGCTGCACTGGCCTTCCCAGCAAGACCAGAGTTCTCGCTTAAGCCTGATGAGACCCCAGGGGAGAGTTGTGTGATCACTTAAGAAGGCTTATCTGGCATGTGTTTTCAAACTTTGCCTAACACCCACCAGTCACACACCTTTAACAAAATGACTGGTTTTAACTAGTCAGTGACCATCATATAGTGCACAGAGTGGCTGTAATGCTGGAGTACACACTCAGGCGAGGTGGAGTTTCAGGTCCCTTCTCAATCTAAGAGGGGACAGCCCCATGTCCTTTCTCAGGAGACAGCCCAAGCCACAGGTGACTTAAATGCAGAGGAGCACAAATGAGACAGTTCCCATCACCTATTCCCCCCATGGGAATGGAGACTAAACCACAGTGGAGCTGAAAATGCATGATGTACGTGACTAGACAGAAAAGTCTTTCAGATAACAGTCCCCAGGCTGGGGTAAGGGAGGGATGGATCTGGACCCTCATTCCCTAGACACCTACCATTAAAACACCACTGAATTTCATGGGTTCAGGGAAGAGCTCCCTTATAGCAATTGTTACCAGGTAGAATATCAGCACTTTGGACCTCTTAGACATCAAAGCCTGAGAGAAGAGTGTTATTCTGATAAGTACTGGGGAGCAATTTCTCCCTGTCTGTTTCGGGATGCACTGGGACAGTTACATTGAAATAAAACCAAAACCAGTTAAGAACATCCTGCTCCTGGGGGAAAATAACACTTGAATATGCATCTCAAAACATGAAAGAGAGTTCTGCCCCAGGGAGATCACAAGGAAAAATCTATAGTGCTGGGAGTGCAGAGTAAAGTCAAGTCCATAGCAAAGCAAGAAAGGAAACACAGGATAATGAGCCAGGAGGAGAAGGTGAAAAACAGAAGGGGGTAGTAGCCTTCTGGACAAGAGACCTCATCCCACAGGATGCCAACAACAACAAAAAAACCAAACTTGGTGATAGCAACAGAGCCAGACACCAGTCAGCAGTTACCTGAAAGTCCAACAAAATAAAAAGCAGGCCTAGAGCCAAGTCATCAAGATGAAGGTGAGAGTCAGTAAGGTACAAAGCCAAGAACAGCACCCACGCCACAGCTCAGGCAAGGGACTTCACCTCAGTGAAGCTCCCCTGCAACCAACTGGAAGGTGGAGACCCCAGTTACATCTCACAGCTTTAGCTGTTTTTTTGGCAGCCTGACCCAAGGTGATGCAGCTGGGCCATATCAGTGCAGATCTTGAATGCCTGTGTGTGTGATGAGAAAACAGAGGAGGATTACAGAGAAAGTTGTTGAAAGGCTAATAAGAGAAATGAGAGCCTGTCGTGATGGTCCTTTTTATTACAAAATCATCTACAGATACTGAAGCACTTAAGAAAGAGAGTGGGAAGCTGTCATGGTTTAGGGTCAGGGCAGACCCTTAGACCTATAACAGATGCTCTCTGTTAACCCCAATCCCTCCCCAAAGGGGAACAGGAAGGGAATAAGGGAGAGAGTTAGCAATTAGAAAACTAGAACAGTTTCAATAAAAAATAAAATAATAATAAAAGGAATATATAAAAATATACACAAAACCAGTATTGAAGTCAACTCCCCCCCATGGTAATTATGTCACCATTGCTGTGGAGCAGGCACTGGAAGAATCCAGACTGGGCCCAACAGCAGATGGGAGCTGTGTTCAGGAGCTGGATTCTGGTAGGGGATTCAGGAACACACAGATCAGAATCAAAGGCAGAATGGACAGAGTCCTCCTCAAATGCTCCAAGGAATTAACTGGAGGAGGACCCAGACAAGCTGACAAACTGAGCCAAGAGGGCAAAAAGAGAGAGATAAAGCCCTCTTGATCCCTCAGCTTTATACCAGCTGTGATGTATCTGGGATGGAATCCCTCACTGGTCAGTTTGGGGTCACCTGTCCTGTCTGCTCCTCCCTGCAGGTGCAGCCTTTTACTTTCTGCACCCCCAGCATGGTGCACAAGATCCAACAGTGGCCTTGGTCTGCACACCAACCCGCGGTACTAACTCTAAAGAGGGGGTGTTATCACCCCCTCTTTAGAGAGAGCTATTAATTACTTATGTTTCTGAGTTTATGGTTTTCCTCCTCTTCAAAGCTGACTGAGTGGAGAAATAGATTAATTCATGTCCTTGTTGAGCCATTCCTATTAGCTAGGTCTGGGTAGTACAGAGCCTAAACGTAGTGCTGGCTCAGGAGAGAGGTCTAGGAGCAGACTCTGTTGTGCTGGGAGAGGGCATGGTGGTGGTTGTGCTGGTAGTGATAGGAAGCACCAGAGCCTGGCAAACTGGACTAGACTTTACTCCAGTGCAATCTGTTACTCCATCCCTAAAAGCCTGTAACTTAAATACCATAATCTGGCTTTTTGGGTAGACTTTCCCTCACTTTTCTGCCTGTCAGTGCTCTGAGCAAAACCCCAGCACTCCTGTGCCAAGCACTGATATGTTTTTCCATTAGCATCAACCTCCTCTGTCAAGAGGTTAAGGAAAAAGCTTATTAAAATTGTTTAAATGTGGTGCTAATTAGTTTAGATGTAATGAGTAGCATTAGGCATCTGGTTACTTTGAAAGGGATTGTTGAATAACCATTTCTGCCAACATTCCAATTTGCATAATGACGAGGTGTTGGCATTGCATCCACCATTAATTTGCTATATTTATAATGTCATTATAGAGCCACTCTTGCCCTCGTGCACTATAAAAGGTATATGGAAGTATAATATATGATCCTGTTTATCTGGAAATTACTTTTGGATATCTTTGAATTTTTGTAACAGTATTTTCGGCATCTGAAGGCTAACAGCACTGGGAGGAGAGTCTGCCCCAGGTTTTTACTAGGACTGAAATTAGATGTTGCTTCCATGAGTGAGTTGCTTCCCTAGTGCTGAAGCAGCAGCAGCAAACAAGAGTGTGATCAGGTATGCTGCAGAGCATGCTCAAAGCAAGCACAGTATTTCATTTGCAAATCATTGCTACAAGGTGCAGTGCCTGTGCTTTAAGTCCCAAAGAGCATTTTTCATTGCAAATCCCAATATATTTAACAAGTCATAGACAGGACAGCATGGTACTACAGATTCCAGGTCAACACAAGGAGTTGAAGACTTACCAGGAGCTCATCCAAATGCTTTCTTTCCATGCTTCTCTTTGCCATGTGCAGTCTCTGGGGACCAAGGCAGAGGAAATGAAGCTTGTCCACCCTGCCTGTGTTAAGGTTGAAAAGGCAGAAAAGAGACAAGTATTTGTAATGTGGGGGGGGATAGATTTAAAAGAAAATAAGCAATATGTATTTGAAAATCAAGTGTAGTACTTTGGGTGGAGCTAGTTAGTTTTTGCTAGCTGAAGATTTGTCATTTAATGAGATTAAATTAGTAAATCATATAAAGATATTGCCTGACCCTGAATGTCCAGACTTTTGGATCCTGACCATGAGTTACCCCCTGTGTCCTATTGGTATGGGGCACATCCTTAAGATTTCCAGAATCCATGAGATTTCTCCTGAATGGGCACTGCAGACTTAGCAGCTCTAGGTTTCTGATACTGTGATAACCTTCCGAGCTCCTTTGAAGCTTATTCTGTATGATGAATTCACATTTCTGCCAAAAAAATCATCAGGAAAGTAGAAAGAGCTCTTGCTGTCAGGGTTATTTTCACTGTGACAACTGTCATACTGTCCACCTGAGATGTCTGTGTAACGTAAGAATATGGTACAGAACAGTATGGGCAGAAGGGGAAAAAAACCCAGCACCAGATAGAGAAGAATGTGGTTAATGTAAAACCACTTTATGAGACAAACTGATTAGGATCCTATTGGTTTGCTTCCCTGTCCCCTACATCTTCAGTGTCCACTCTGAGCTGTGCCTTGGTTTACCACCCAGAGCCTGGCAAATCTTCCAATGTCATAAAAAATATTTGGTTTATTTGCTCTTAAGAAAGGCTCTATGACAACCACGCTTGTTTGCTTACTCTTTCAGATGGAACCTGAAGACCTAAACACCCAGACACGGTAAAATAATGTTCCTTTGAGTATTTAAATACATCTATTTTTGAGCAGAACACTTTCATACGTGTAATACAGGAGTTAATGGATATTTGCCAGCATAACAGACTACAAGCAGACATCATGGTGTGTTTTTGGGAAATGGATTTAAGTTCATAAAGACAAAACTTTATTTTTAACATTTTGCTTACTTAGTGTAAGAATAGAAACATGTATCATGACTGTGAGTTCAGTCTGAAACAGAAGGTCTGCAATACATGTGAAAGAACCCTAAGAATTCATCTAAGAAAGTAATTCACTAAAGATACATTCCCTGCTCAGCTGGAAATAATACCAAGAAATTTTGGGGTGTAGTAATCTAGAATACTGGTTTCCAGTGGTTTGGTGTAACATCATGGACTGTTTGTTGTCTGTAAGCAATGATACAAAATCTTTTGAAATATTTTCAGTTATCTCCAGATCATTTGGAATGTAGCTGTCTGTACTTATGTGCTTTTTCCTGTTATTTTGATTATAAGATCTTTTACTGCTGTTTATTCAGTGAACATGAACAACTGAAACTTCTGCAGTATAAACTGAAATATTTGAAGTAAAATAGGTGCAGTTTCTTTCTCTTTTCATCTCATTCAAGTCATCCAATGAACAAGAGTAAGATGCAATTAATATCTCAATCATTTCTCACTACTACAGGCTTGCACCCTTGGATTTAACATTGACTTCACAGGAATTAGTTCAAAAATATGCTGATGCCCCAGATCTTCTTTCATATGTGCCAAAGACGTCACTTAAAAATACTGAATCAGACTCCGAATCTGCTGCTCGGTGTATCTGAGACAAGAATTTGTCCTCTGGCAAATGCTTTGCTGAATGTCCTCTTGAATGCATTCCGTTCTGAATCCTCTAAAACTAAGTTTTATGAATGAATATTAAAGTGATTAAAAAACAAAACAAAACCAAACAACTCAAAGAATGAACCAGAGCAAACATCTGCTTGGGCCATAATCATGTTTCCTTCCTTCAGCAGAATCAACTTTCACTATAGTAGAATATCTGTTTCTCATCAATGACTCTCTGAAAACAAGCTGCATCCCTCCAAAATACTCCATGCAGGAGCACAGACCACCGTGTGCAGTGCAGCAGGTACATCAGGTAGGTACTGCAGAGAATCTGCTTCTGGGTCTTGCTGGGGGATCAATATGGGAGTCTGGGGGTGAGGAGAGTGTTTATAACTATCTAGCACGGTAACCTCAAATTGCTGCATCAAGCCCCATTTCATTCTCTTACGGAGCCAGACCATCAACGGGCAACAACACGGATGACGGAGTTACGGTGTTCAGACAGGTGAGAGCATTTAGCTTTAGCACACCAGGAGCTGAGCATTCACCCCATGGATATTTCTCTACAGCTCCCTGTACAGGTATTAAGCTTCTCGGTGGCAAGCCTGTAACCACGTGGGCTGAGCCACCACCACGAACCAGATGCAGAGCCGTGGTCCAGGGAGCAATCATTTGAAAGGCAGGTCTTTGGTGCTGATACTCTAAATGGCCTCTGCATACAGACAACATGCTGAGAGTACAGCGTGCTCTGTACTGCTGCAGGGTCTGCACACTAGCAACCACTAGAGATGAGCTTCTGCAGTTTTGCTCTTGAATTGTGTGAGATCAGACCTCTGGATGAAGCATTCAAGCAAGGATTATCAATAATTTTCTGAACTATGCAGAAGAAGATACCTGTGGCTCTGTTTCCTGCACTGCTATAAAATGTGAGAAGCCTTGTTAAATCGAGTTTAATGAGTAGGAATCTCAGGCTGACTCCTTCATCCAGCAGCTGTGAGAAATAATCCTAAACCCTTATCCTAAATGCGGGCTGCTCTGACCCAGCACCCCTCAGGCAGGGGAACACCCCGGCTCTGAGGGGCTCTGCACTGCGGAGCCCCCTCCATTCGCCCCTTGCCTGTAATAACAGCGATGAGGGCAGATTTTATTTCTTCCTGACCCAGGCTGGGGGGAGCAGGGAGGGGGACAAGGAGAAAAGAGCCGAGGCGTGGGAGCGGAGTTTGGGCACGGCGGCCGGCAGGCAGCGATGAGGGGCTGGGTGCCGCGGGGAAGGGGGGATGCGCAGCGATCATCCCTTCTCTTTGCTCCCTAAAATCCCTCCGAAAAACATCGGTTTCTTAAAACTGCCGCTAGGAAGGCAGTCATCAAATTTATGGGAAGAGGAAAAAAACAAACAAACAAAAACCAGAAACACACAAGTAAAAAGAAACTCCACTCAAAACTAGTGGGAAGAGAGAGTTCTTCCTTGGGGTGAAGTTTGGGATCACGCAGGGAGTGTGAAAATGGGATAAAAGGGTCTCTATGGCTCCGGGCTAGACGCTGAGGTTACAGCTGTAGGCAGCCCTGTCTTGGTCAAAGTGGTTATAGACTTTTTTCTTTGAAATTAAGGAAAAATATGATAAAGTAAGGATTGTAAAAGACCGACTTTGATACTAGATTGAAAGTAATCAGCGTAAAGTAGAAGGAAAGATCAATTTTTTAATTAAGTGATGGAATCTAAATGAAAGAAACAATATATTAAATTTAAATAAATAAAAAATATCAGGCTCTTGTCTGAGGAAACGCAGGAGAGATTTTGGATTTTCTACGAGGAAAAAAGAAATCTTAGAATTGCACAAGAGTGATCGGGCAAAGCAATTAAGAAAATTCAAAGAAGGGAACAAGAAGGGAAATACCGTTTTCCGTGCAAGAAGAAGAAAGTTCATTTGCGTATAAAAAATACGCTCTCAGAGTAAACGAAACGAAAAAAAGGGCTGATACGAGATATCCCTCCAAACGTCTCATGAGGCGCTTTCTCGGAGGAAACTCGTCTTCAAAAAGTGAGGCAAAACCCAGGAACTCACCACCAGGGAAAGCCGCCGTTTCCATAAAGTTTATTGATTGATTTAAAGTGTTTAGCAAACAAAGTGCTTTCTGTATAATCTCTTGCTCATTACTCCCATACCTTATACATTAATTATAAAGTTAAAACTTTTTTTTTTTTTTTTCCCTTTTGTAACAACCGGAAATATACAGAAATGTTTAACGTAAAAAAACAACCCCGCGCCCAGCAGCCTCCCCGGCCCCGCGTGTTCGCAGCGGCTCGTCCAGCTTCGGGGGTCGTTGAAGAGTGACACATGGAAAAAGTAACCGTCGTCACCGTGAGGTCATGGCAGGGAGTGGCGCATCGTTACCTCAGCAATGTCGAGGGACAGGACCGATAGTTGTCTGTTTTACCCTGAGAGTCAAATGGGTACATAATCCTTTTTT
>VWZY01007467.1:230571-243071 GCA_013399075.1 Chloroceryle aenea | reverse complement strand
CTGAACAGCCTTCATGAATGCCCTGGGTTGTGCACTTGCTTAAGATGTATGCCTACATCTATGCACTAATGACACATGTGTGTAAGCGTAGATATCACTGTCTACAAATACGTTATATATATATACACTTCTTTCTGTATATACACACATTTATATAGGGAATGTACAGAAAATGCACAAAGGTGAAAGAATGAAAACTACATTGTAATGCATGTATGTAAATACATCTGTTTAACTATATTAATGTGTTTATGCACTTTTTGTGTATCAGCCACATAAAATGGCTTTATTCCCTTCTCTGCAAATGAACTTCAAGTCAGACTCTGTGAATTATAAGCCATCTTCTTGCTCAGCGTTACTAACCAATATTCTAGGTGTGACACTCAGGGCTTTACCTATTTTACATCGATTGTAAACATCACTCCTTCTGCTACAATAATCCTTTTTCTAGGGGTGTATTATTTATCATATTAGTTCTACCCTTATTAGTTACAGGAGGGTGTGTTGAACAACATCCTTTTGTGCAGAATGATGAAAACCACATTTTCTAGTTATGCTTAGATTAGCCAGGGTATTAATCCTTTCTTTTCTAAAGTAACATCTTAATGCCATCATTTTCAAAAGAACTCTCCTGGCCATACCTTTCTCAGTGCTCTACTTACAAAACAGTGCAGAACTGGAAACCACTGAAGTATTAAAAAAAAATAAAAATTGCTTGCAATGTCACAGATCCTTCTGGAAAACAGTTCTTTGTTGCTAATTGAAACCCAAAGCAGAGTCTGCAGAAGAGGCCAGCAATAGGCTGAAATTATTCTGCCCTATGTTCCCTTTGCTCACAACACTGATATTTCCCTATTCTTCTACAGCCAGTGCCTAACCCAGGTCATTAGTAAGGCGATGAGGTGCTAATTGAAGGCAAATGTGAGAAGGTGATAGATGGGCATGGGAGACACAACCTCTGCAGGCGCTCCTCACAGCACCTTACCAGGCAAGACTAACCCAATGAGCAAATAAAGGTCCTTCTCCCACCAGCCAAGGAGGAAGGGAGAAAGAAAGATTATTTATTTTCATTCTTTGTTTTCATATGTAAAGGAGTAAATTAACAAGAAGATCTAAATACTCTTTGTATTTAGACAAGAGTTTACCAGTACTGCCAGGATCTAACAGTTGTGATGGGTTAGTGAAAATGTCTCCAACGCTTGTTGATGGCTGTGTGTCAACTGCTGTCAGAGCTGGGGAAGAGTGCGTGGGGCAGTTGGAACTGAGTCTCCAAGTTTTTAAGTTCAGGAGCAAAGCAAGAAGCTAAAACATCAGCCCCATTAGCTTAATTGTTCAGTAGAATAAGCCTGATGAATTCAATGAAGACTGCCACATCCCTGATTTGCCCATATTGACAGGCTGCTCTGGACTGTTTCTGTTGCTGATATGGAGCTGTAGAAAATGGTACCAAAGTGTCTTCATAGTCACGTTTCATTTTTTTGAACCTGACCAAATTCTGCTGCATCCCAGATTTATGCCTTCTGCTGCAGATCTTCACCAAAGTCCCCACAGTGCTATTTGTGATGAATTTGATTTGGAGGGGATGGAGGAGGCACACAGGTTGTGCATATAGTTATGAATCACTCTTGTCAAGGGTAATTTCCTTTATTGTGAATTTGATATTTAAGCATTTAGAAATGAAGGTGATAAGACACATTGAGAATAAAAAGATTATCCTTTTAGGTCAAATCTAGAGAGTTAAGTCAGCTTTACAAAGTGGTGCAAATTAGGCTGGCTAATTAACACCAGGAGGGGATCTAATGCAAAATTGCCTGATGTTTTATTGCAAGACCTTGGTGATATTTGAAATCCCAGTCTTGTCAGTACTGGGAAACTTCCTGCATATTCAAGTAAGTGTATTGAAGGCACTGCCCAATGCGCTTTTGTAACTAGGCTGGAGTGTTTCAAGGCATGCCTGATATGCAGTTACTCCTCTCCATGATACTTTGGCCTCAGCTGAGATGTGGTAATTTGCTATTCAGTTCCAGACTTGGGAGGAGGAAAGGTAATTTTTTAGTCTGCCTAAATGCAGATTGAAAGCATGTCCACCTATTTATAGCCAAAGTGGGTATACTAGAGCATTTTGCAACCATTTTCTGTGCACTTAGAATAGATGCAAAGAACTGCATCAGGCAAGAAGAAACAGAAATGATGTAAGCCTCAGTGCCAGAGAGAAATGTTTCTTGCTTTAGGCATTTGAAAGCCAAATCCAAGTTAGGATTCCCATTTTAGCTATGTAGTCCACATGAAAATTTAAACCTGAAGTCTAAATTCAGGTACCCAAAGTCAGGTACCTTGAATTTTGAATCAGATTTATTTATAATTTCAGAATTAAATTACAACTGTAATATTAATATATTTGATTGATTGATTGCTTCAAAAGATCCAAGAAACACAGGCTGATATATATTTGCAGGGAAATCTGTGTGGCATCTGACATGTGATAACTGCATGGCCAGTTCAACAGGATGAAAGGATTGTGAACTCCATCAGCCAGGAATCTTAAATGTGAAGAACATCATGAAGTGTGGTAAATCAGTGGCTGATAATACTGTGACATTTGGAAGAGTACCCTTTTTGGTATCAGTGGCACATCAGTTTGTGAAGATTAGGGAAAACTAGGAAGAAGATTTGCAGATAGCACATAAAAGTAACTGAGCTTAAAGTCCAAAGTAGCAAAAAATCCTGTCCTGTCCCATTCCTACATATTTATTGTCCTTTGTAGTGAATTATCAATACCCAGACCATTAAAAACACGTCAGCCAGTGTAGTAATTGCAGTTACAGAAATAACAAAGAAAGCTACACCCTCAGCTATTTATAACCGAAGTGTACTAGACTTTGCTTTGAAAATAGTATCATTCTGTAAATGATACATTCTCTACCAAGCAGAGTGTGCTCAAGCTTAACATTTGTTCATGGAAAGCAATGTTTACTCCTGTGTTTTTATCACTGGATGGCGGCAATTTAAGAACAGTGGTATATGTAATGTTGCTTTGATAAATGTATCATAAATTGAAGGAGAAAGTCATAAATAGATATATAAGTTTGTCTGTACCAATGGTTCTTTCTCGTAAATGTTGTGACTTCCCTTTTCTGGCTACTGAAACAGCTGCAGATACAGGCAACAAGAATAATCTGTGGTTGAACCAGGAATGGGAATAAAACTTCCAGCTGCTGGATTCTAGCTATTATTTCTGATAATAATCTTTCCTTGAAAAATAGATCAGAATGGTTATGAAACATAGATGAGGATGCGAAAGATGCCATGAATGACAAGTTTCATCTTTTAATTCTGCTGTCCAGAAGTTAATTGTCTATATTAGTTTTCTAGGTTGGTTCCTTAATTATTGCACAGAAGAAAATTTTTCTATGGGGCATTTAACTCCTCCTGTCTTGGTGCCTTAGGATCTAAGGCACACAGAAAAAATCATGCAGGTGATAACAAGCATTATTCCTTCTGCCTTTTCAGTCAGAGAAACCAGTCTAGGTTCCTGGCAGCCACTTTGCTGTTTAAACATAGAAATGCACAGAACTGCTTCCCAGGTGCTTTGGATGACTGAGTGAAGGGCAGAAGCCTTACTGAGGCTGGTGGTTCTGATATTTTCTTTTTGCCTTAAACTTGGTTTTGTTTCCAAACTGCAGTACCAGGATGATGGGTACATATCAGATACTTGTGCCTCTTAGTTCATCCCCTGAGCCCTTTTTCTAAACCTCACTGAAAATGGGGGTGGATCTTGTTGCTAGTGGACACTGTCTCACTCCCAAAGACTGTTTCAGTCACATTTTCCTTTCATTTTTAAGAGAATCAATTGCTTCAAAGCTGATGTAACATGTATCTTTATTACACTGACCCAGTTATCAGTATAGGTTCGCTTTGTAGCCCCTTGGGTTGCCAAACACAATCCATTTGACTGATGTCATGTCCATTTATTTGCATGATCATTCTTCCAGCAGTCAATACTGAGTTTTTTAAGCTATTGACCAGACAGCTATTGGATGAGGCAGGGCCACATGACCTGCTGACCTAAAATGCTGTAGCAAAAGTGGTGAAGATATGAAATCAATAACTTTATTGAAACAAATATCTGAGGTGACGCTTTCTGCAGAAGGATTAAATGAGGAGGGTTGTTGTGGAAATGGGTCAGATTCTACATGGCTTATTCATGTAACAATCCAGGCAGGTAAATTGGAATTCACATGTGAGCAGAGGAGCAACATTTGGTCCAGTGTCAGGGTTTGCTGGGCTCAACCAAGACTGAGTGGTCCAGCTGAGGAACGTGGACAGAGATCTAAGGAACCAGGATATATCTGCTGGAATGACTCTGCAAATGTCAGAGGTCTGACTCCTCTGACTCCTGATTCTCTGCTCATCCTCGAGTCATTCTATCAGCTGTACTGAGGGGTTGCCACTGTGTTTGCAGTGTCTAGGAGCTCGGAGTTATAGTGGCTGCTTGGAGATGACTTTCAAGGCAAAGTGTTGATCATCTGTTTCCACTGCTGAGTTCAGAGGGGGTTGTGGGTGCTCAGTGACACACAAGTTCTGGCAGTCCCCAGGGAAATCTGTGTGTATAAATATGCTTTTTGTGCAAATATTCTGGTCTTTCATTTAAAACTGTTTGCATTGCTTCACAAGGATGGAGAACCAATGGCAAGCCCATATCCCATACATAGGTACAAGCTGTATTTATTTTGTTAGTGTTTCAGATTTTGTGGGTATTTTAAACTAACTAGCATAGCCTCGTCGTCATTATGACATGCTCAGTGATTATGATTTTTCCACCGTTTTACTTTTCATCCTTAACTGTTTTTTTTCTTAATGTTTGAGTAAAACCTTATCCCTTAAGGTGAACCCAAGAATTTCTCAAAGAAAATGTCATCATCAGCACCAGTTAATATAGTCTTGCCATCATTTACTGTGGAACCAAAAGAAAAAGAATATAATAAAATAAGGTATTTTACTTTCCAAAAATATTATTTTTGTTTGGTTGTGAAGCAAAGAGGAAAGAAAGTGTGAAGAAAAGCTCAATAAACAGCCATTTTATTACCATTGCTGGAAATAAAATAAGGGTAAGGGAGACTTGGCCACTGTTTTATTGTAGCCGTGAATTCACTTCTTTCATTTAAGTGTCTGTCACATTAGTAGAAAAATACAGATCACTCCAAAGCTTGTACACTGGCAATGTCTATACTCATTTTTCATTTTAAATAACTTTCAGCTATTCTTTCCTTTCCAGAGTTGGAGGTGGCAGGCTGGTATAGGTAGGTATGCAAAATGAAAGCAGCATCTTTCTGTGGGGTCTTGGTCAGAATTTGGCACAAAGTATCTCACTGTGACTTTGCTCAGTTCACACGATAGTGCATTTTCAGTTTAATTGAAAGAATTAAAATGAAAAGAATTGGCCTGAATATATGTGCTTTACTTAATACTGCCACATTAGCTTAAACTTAATAGCAAATGAAATTATTCCCAAATCACTTCTCACTATTGAATGTGTGTTTCGTGAACTGAAATGAATTAACTATGAAGTCACTTTGCATCAGTGTTTTTGTATGTCAAATATTTCTCTCTATACTACAATGCTGAAATGATGGCTCATAACTGGTTTAAGGACTGAAGGTGCTTTAAAATAGGCTTGTAAAATATTTTGTTTATAATAACTATGATGTTTACACTATAAACAATAATAAGCTTTTATATAGAACATGCATTGGGGCGATGAACTTGAAAAAGTCCTTCTAGTGATAGAATACATGCAGGAATCAGGACAGAAATGAATTCCATAATGAAATTCAAGCAGGACTTAGATTCCTCTGAAGTATGGTGACTGTTTCCTGCTCATATGCAAATACTCGAAGAAATTAACTCTCTTTGTTAATTCAAAGTTACAAAAGCAAGACAGAGTTATTAGACTTCATTATTTTTAGTCTCCTGCATGCTGCTTACTGTGAAAAATGGTCCCCGAACAAATATCAGATTTTAGGGTTTGATTAAAGCCCGTCTCTGAGGATGGCATCTGAGTTCTGCCTTGAAGTAGCAGTTCTCTCCAAATGTCACCGTCCCTTCATTGAAAGAGAGGAGGGAAAGTCAGCCTTATTTCTAGCCTGATTTTTTTTGGCCTTAGTTCCAGCCTGAGTTCCAGCTCAGGTTTTGTTTTCCTTTGTTAGACTAACCAGGCCTTTGGCATCTGACAGTTTTCCTTCAATTTTGCTTACTAACCACATCTTATACATATACAACTACTTGACTGTCCTCCAGAGCAGTAATCTTTTGTCATTTTTCTCCTTCCAAAGCCAGTGAATGGAGATAGGTAACGTGCCATTCCTTGAGGATAAACAAAACTAAGGTGCTTTAGTCCAAGGCAGGAGCGTGGATGCCGTAGATGTGGACCTTTCCCACAAAATGGCTGGTTGATATCCTCATTTACCCATGCCTCTGCGGACTGCATCTGAAGCTGTACAGCATAGGGAAAATGTATACACTGTCAAAGTCAGTGGGCATTTTGCATTCAGGGACTCCCGAATGTACAAGCTATTTGTATTCCAAGTGAGCTTGCCTTATATCCATGTAGGGGAAATACTTCATATCTCTCCTTCCATGACATATTTTTATAGCACATTATTGTTTTTATATGCTATATGTCTATTTTCTATAGTAATTTGACAACAGAAATCCTAATGCTTCAGTATTGTTATAATAATGGGGATCTGGAATGGCACAGATCTCTCCGATTTATACACACACACACACACACATATACATATACACTTTTTTTTTTCCTGAAGTCTTTCTGTGACAATAGGATATTCTTCATGTATGTTTGTAACTTTTTACTGATTTTGATCCCTGATCTGTGGTCCTGCTCTTTGCCTTACCCTCACTGTAGTTACTGTCAGACTTTGGTTCAGAAGTTCGGGCTCAGGCTGCTCATGGTAAATCCTCACAGGGACTGAACTTTGTAGAAAGGCTATCTGAATTAAATTATTTATAATGAGCATGCATGGCAATTGAAGCCTTGTAATGCTAGCCACCAGCACGTCGTGTGAAATGAATACATTATATTCAAATGAGGGGAAGAAGTCGTAATGTTTGTGCAGCACGCACCGTTTGCCAGTCCATGGTATTTACATTCTATACCTCTTTCACTTAAATGTTTATACCTTAACAGATATTTTCTCAAGATGGAGAGACCGCCTGATATAATAGCAGGTAATCTGTACTGAACCCGAGCGTCAACTGATTACCAGGCTTGCTTGAATTACTATATGCTATTACAGTATTTTAGGAACCTGTAATATCCACCATTACTTTCTCTTGTGAGAGTCCTTAGACTGACTTGCCGTTGCCATTTTTCCCTCTTTGGCAAATAAATATCGTAGTGTATCCAATACAATCAGCAGAGTGTAACCAGAGTGTATGAGTTTTTAGCACAGATAATTAAAGCCCAATGTTCTCCACTGCAACAATTACAAGTACTCGAGAAAACAATGACAAGGTCATCCTGTGAATGCGGCCATCAATTGGGGAATTCGCTACCTTAATAAAACAATAACCCACTTGTTCAGAAACTAACGTACAAAGGAAGCGACAACAAAATTGTTT
This sequence comes from Chloroceryle aenea, assembly GCA_013399075.1. Taxonomy (NCBI): domain Eukaryota; kingdom Metazoa; phylum Chordata; class Aves; order Coraciiformes; family Cerylidae; genus Chloroceryle; species Chloroceryle aenea. The sequence goes on along the minus strand of VWZY01007467.1, from coordinate 235,430 downwards.
CCTTGGACATATGTTCCCTTAACCACATAAATGTGGAGCAATAGCACATATAGTATGTTTAGCTAATTAAGACCAATTTCTCCTATCTGCCCAGGTACCTTGCGTTGTGACTAAATCTTCATGTCAGAATAGAAAAGACCACTTGGATTGTGTGAGCATAGGTGTGGGAGCCTTTATTTTCCCTTGGGAGTGGTGCGATGGCACATGAGCTGTATGGGACCTACGGGCAGCCCTGTCGCAGAGCTGTGCATGCTGTACTTCCCTGGCAGCACCCACAGCAGATACAAGTGCATTCTTGGCTATACACATGTGTGACTCGGTTGCCCAGCATCAGCTACTGCCACAGAGTAGCACACAAATTGATGCTCAGGCATGGCCCTAATTTGGGAAGGGAGAAATTTTAGCTTATTTAGTGCTGTGACCTGTGCCCAGTACCTGCCTTTCTGTAATCTGAACAGACAGTGGCTAGTGGGTCCTGCTTGAGTGACATGTCATCACAGGCACTTGTGTCCTAGTCTTGTCCTTTTTTTCACTCAGTGTGGACTTCAGCTGCATCTCTCCTGTTCTTGAAGCTGACTTCCTGGGCTGTCCCCAGTGACTGGGTCTGTGCTTAAAGGATGCTTCACAGAAGGGAAGGAGGGATGCTTAGCCTCTACCCTGTCTTCCAGGTGTGCCCTCATGATATCTGAATTTTCTTACCCCTTGGAGTGACTCCACAGGCTCCATGTATTACACTACCACCCCACATGCAGCTCCCTTGCACTTGGTGCATGGAGGGCTTCTTCAGAACCTCTGCCCATGTCCAAGGCAACACAGGGGGCTCATCAACAGAGAGCTGTCTGGACCAGTGCATTTTCAGTTCTAAGCCCAAAGTCCACTGGCCATCCCTAACAAGATGTTTCCCCAGCAATAATTGCTGCCTAGCAATTAAAAGCTGTGTCAGATCCCCCCAGGAGAGCAGCAAGTCATAGCTCTCCTGGCCAAAGCTAAGAATGGTTGGATACCAGTAGTGTATTATCATACTATTTTATTTCCTAATTTGAACTTTTTGCTTTATTTTCCCATGTACTGCCCTAATACTTTGGCTCAAATGAGAACTGCTTTTTCAGTGATATGTGGGTTGTGTGATGAAGGCAGGTTTTGCCCTTTGGAGGGTGAGGTGTGGAAGGCTGCTAGTCCTGAGATCCATGCTTGAAGCCAGAGCCTATGTCTCCTCTGCTGTGAGAGTTAGATGCTCAACTTACACCTTCTTACAAGTCTACTTTTCACTTTTCAGTCTCAGCATGACTCCTATAGATGTAACTTTGCTGCTTCTCCCTTGCTCTGTTACAACAGGGGGATGAAGTCCTGGAGTCTGTAATAGAAGTCTGTCAGGACTGGAGTGGGCACACTGCATTTGCTCAATAGCTCTCGATGAAATTCATGGAGCAGAGCATGTCCATCCTGGTTACCTGTTCCCCTTCATAGCCACTGCAAAAAGAGGAAGAACTGTGTGTGTAGCATGTCCTTTCGTATGCCTGCATCTAGGTGACATGGCACAGGTCAGACATGGAGAGCCTCAAAAGTGTCTGCTTTCTTGTTGTTTACAATTAGGTTTAGTTAATAATCTATAGACTGTAGTTGTTACATATTTTAAACAGCAAGAATTTAAACTGAAATAGCATCTCCTACCTGAGCATCTCAAGTTCTCTACAAAGCTAAGGGCCAGATCCCAAAGGGTCAGAAACCAGAATAGCTATATAGACCATAACGGATCTTTAACAGATTAAATTGGTTGAGTATCTGAACAGGCAGCATGGGGTTTGGTCCTTACACAGGCAATATTTCTACAACACAGCCATCAAGGTCTTAATTCTTAACTATATTTAAGTACCTGAGTTTCAAAGGGAGTTTTCCATCCACAAATTAATTAGATGGCTTTGGATTTAGTTTTAATGAGTTCCTTCTGCCCAAGAACTGCAGAAGGTCTTATAAGTGAAGCTTAAAAGAACAGCTGAGTACCATGATTTTCATCTGGGAGTAGACTGCTCCAGAGGCTAATGGACAGTCCCAGTGTGTGTTGTTGATCAGTTAATGAAACATGGTTCCCATCTTCACTTTCCACCTTTTAGCCTTGATCTTACACAGAAATGGTGAGTTTTCTCATTGACTTCCTTGTGACGATGGATCAGGCTGAAATTTTGCTGTTAGAAAAGCTTGGGTACAAACTTAAATTTGTCACCCTTTGAGTAAAGGCTAAAATATAGAAAAAATCACTGTGAAAGGAAAGGCTGTTTTCTTTTATGTAATCATTGTAGAATTAGTTGATATTTATAAATTATTTTTATGAATGTAATTATAAACTGATGTCTCAGAGACCGGAAGCTGCTTTTATGTTATATACAACTAACAACAAAGGTAATTTTGCAGACTTATATGTTTCATCATTTGCATTTATACTCATTACTTCATAAATATGGCAGAACTGAAGTGCGGAACTGTATTTCTAAGGCAACAGCATTCTTTTTCAGATACTAATTAAGCCTATTAGAAGTATGGGAATTGCTCACAGAATAAAGGCATCAAAGGAGACTATTTGACATGCTGGATAGGGATTTTTTTTTTTTAAATTTTTTTTCCCCCACAGTTCTGTGTCATCCTCATTTGTAAATACATCTTCTTGAGCTCCTCAAGGTCAGATTCCATGACTTCCTCATACACATAGTACATAGGGTAATTGAAGAGGGGCACAGAAAGCCATGTCTGCAGTGATAGATCATTTAGGTAGATATGTAGACCTTGGCTTTACAAGCTCTCCTCAGCTCCACACATGCTTTGAGACCTGTATTTGTTATGGAGGTTCTTACTGCTCCATATGCTTCAGGGCTGTGTGAGAATCCTTTGCCCCATCAAAGAAGCCATCAAAGAGTTCAGAAAGAGTTTTAAGTCTCTTTTTGAGGAGCAATCCATCAGCCAAGAGCTGCTGACTTCACAAGGCCAGTCAAAAACAGAGGCTTGCAGTACACAGTGACAGTAGCTCTAGGTACCAGTGCTATTCCCAGAGGCTCTCCCATCCCTGAAAACCTGGAAAGTCATTAACAGGCCATTGTTAGTTTTTGATGAGCCACTGAACTACTGTCAGCATCTATATTTAGTGGTGGTGTAACTTAAATCAAGGCCTCAACATTATTAACAACAGCATGGACATTTAATTGGATTTACAAAATGCACTTCAGCATCTCTTCTCAGTTATGCCTGGGCAGCTCTGCCAGGATAGATGGGTTTCTGTTCTAGTTCTCAGAACTCAGTTTGGCCCAATCTATGTCCAAAGGGTGACTTTCCATTCAGCTCCAAGTAAACTCATATTTTTTTTTAAAAAAGCTGTCAGCTTTAAGTTAGGGGATGGTAGTGGGCACTGTGGCTTGTGGACTAGAACTGTGCATCCAAAATATATTTCCAAAGTGTATGTTTTTGCCTGTCACAGAAGAAATCTGTAGCAACAGAGATAGAACCAGCTTTCCACAATTCACAGTTTAAAAAAAAAATAAAAAAAAGATGCTGCTATTATTATGACAGAACAGATGTTACATAGAAAGGATTGCTTACAGATACATTGTAAGTTAATCACATCTTTTCTAACATATATTGAAAAATTCTCGTTAATGTCTAAAATGAAATACTTACGATTACAGGAAATTAAATTACTTACAACATTTTTTTTGCAGCCTCTCACTCTCAACACATACTCTTCTTCACACACACGTATACACACACATAATTATTGTTAATTAAGACTGTCTCCATTATGGGGCTAATTAACAATTAGCATAAACATAATTAGCTAACGTTGACATTTAACTCATTACATTGTTTAAATAATTTTCAGAAATTGCCCTTAGTGGCATTCTGTCATACTGAAATAATGGCAGCACTTTGTCATGTAAATTAAATGACATTTGTGTTGTTTCCTTTCTAACTCATGCATGGAAGATTTTGTTTTAATTTGAGTTACATTCAGTTCAGCTTCCATTCCTAAAACCTGAACTACGTGTGCTCTTGGGATTCCCTCCATTAGTAGCCTGAACTTTTGGGGATCTGCATGCTTTTACATCCAGAAGCCCACTAGATATTTCTGTGCAGATTCCCTGTTTCCAGAGTGCTCCCCGCAGGCTTGATAGTGGGCAATGATCAGCAGGTGATTGGTTCAATAGCAGAGTATGGAGAATAGCCTTGCAACTTGCTGCAACTGGTGTCAGGACTTGTTTTCTGTTCTTATGTATTTGCGCTCACAACCCAGAAAGCCAAACTGTATCCTGGACTCCATCAGAAGCAGTGTGGCCAGAGGTCAAGAGAGGTGATTCTGCCTCTCTACTCTGCTCTGGTGGGACCCCACCTGGAGTGCTGTGTCCAGCTCTGGAGTCCTCAGTGGAGGAAAGACATGGACCTGTTGGAGGAGCCCAGCAGAGGCCACAAAAATGATCATGGGAATAGGACACCTCTGCTGTGAGAACAGGTTGAGAGAATTGGGGTTGCTCAGCCTGGAGAAGAGGAGGCTCCAAGAAGACCTTATTGAAGCCTTTCAATATTTAGAGAGCTTATAGGAAAGGTGGGGACAGGCTTTTTAGTAGGACCTGTTGTGATAGGACAAGGAGGGATGGTTTGAAACTGAAAGAGGGTACATTTAGACTGGATATAAGGAAGACATATTTTTATGATGAGAGTGGTGGAATACTGTCAATTTGCCCAAAGATGGGGTAGACACCCCATCGCTGGTGTCCTGGTTTCAGCTGGGAGAGAGTTAATTTTCTTCCTAGTAGCTGGTACAGTGCTGTGTTTTGGATTTAGTGTGACAACAGTGTTAATTTTTTTTTTTTTTTTTT
>VWZY01007467.1:219620-230298 GCA_013399075.1 Chloroceryle aenea | reverse complement strand
TTTTCACTAATTCTTTCCATTGTGCTGTGAGGAAGGAGGAGTGAGCAAGTGGTTGTGTGGTTCTAAGTTACTGTCTGGGGTTAAACCATGACACATGGAAACATTCAAGGTCAGGTTGGATGGGCCTCTGAGTAACCTGGTCAAGTTGAAGATGTGCCTGCTCACTGCAGGGGGCTTGGACTAGATGACTTCTAAAGGTCCTTTCCAACCCCAAGTGCTCTATGATTCTATTATCTGTGGTAAGTTGCTCCATGTGGCTTATGACTCAGCTCCTCATTCATGGGACAACATTTGGTTCCCTGGCCAGAGGAGTAGCATGAGGGTACAAGCCCTGAATGGTACTCACATGTTCTGTCAAAGAGCATGATACCCATGTATTTGTCCATTTTCCAGGGGAGTGAAAAAAATGTTCCACAGGCAATCCCCTGTGCATAATTTTTAAGTGTGTCATTTCCAACAAAGTATTTTCTTCTGGGGGTCACAAGATATTCAGTGTCCTGTGAGCTGACTGGGACAGTGTTTGCATGGAATATGCCTAATACAATGAGGAGAGAGTCAGAATGACTTGAAATGTGTTAAAACTTCAATGATTATTCACACTGTGATGCACTGTGCCATGATAGTTGAAGGAGGAAGAACATTTGCTGTAGTGGTTTTGAGGGTGCAAGTTGGGCCACCAAGAGGCTGAGAACTGAAGGCTTGCTGTGGAATTCTTGAGTTTTAGGTATTTGCAACAAGATATTTTATCATACAACCAAGCCTACATGTAGCATTTGGTACTCATGGTGGCAGGGAAAGGGAACAATATATAGCTCTGAATCTTTACAGCCCTTCTCTATGATGGATTCACATGTACTTGTATAGAGTTTTCTATACACCGTTCTGTGATCCTTACATTTCTGCTAGATCCCTTTGATGCAAGTGACTGAGGGAACTGTTCTATATTCCTATTCATTCTAGGTTAATGGAAAGGGGTAGAAGAAAAAGGAAGACCAAGAAATGGTTTCAAAGAGACATGAGTACTCAGCTGAAAGTCCAGGGAGTTGCTGAGGAGCAGCAGTATGAGTATTTAGAGTGAACATGAGCAGCCTTTAATCAGGGACTCATCAGGCCAATAGCCTCCTTAATCAAAGATAATTCCTCTGGAGGAATTCTTGCCAAGGGCTGTCCATTACATTTCCATAGGACATGTCACTTAAACTGCTGACAGCACATCCTTCAACCAGAGGCACTGAGTGGATGAATTCCCTAATCAATGAATTCACCGTCAGAAACTAGGTGATAAACCTGGGCTTTCCAGAGGTGCTGAAGCCCAGCTCCTGTGGACTTGCCCTTTGCTGTTTCACTGTATTCCATGGAAAACTAGGAGGAATTCACTTATACTGTACATTTTTTTTGCTCTCTTTATCTGCTCAGTTGGCATTCACCTCAGTAAGAACCAAATAAAAGGGACTAATAAACCAAGTAAAGGTTTTGTGGAATGCTAGCATACATCTTCTTGAAATTGTGTCTGAACTGAATGGTTTTTAGTTAAAAGTTTTTGAGGCAAATGATCCATAAGAAGTGCTTCAAGTTGCAACCTCAAAATTATTACTCTTTTAGTTCTTATTTATTTAGGCTGCAGGGAGGGAAAACCTGTTCACAGCTGTAAACCAGATTTTTCTTATCAGTGTAAAAGCTGCATCCATTACAGATGACTTCTCTAACTCAGTGAAATACAGGGGAGAGAACAGGGTGAGTGTTACCTGCTAAAGGCTCTCCACACAGCTAGTCACTGTTGGCTAGAAGACACCAGCCCGGAGATCAGTTGAAATAAAGCAGTATGATAATGCAACTACTGCTGTAATAACAACTGCTTCTTTGGTATCATCCGTTCAATAATCTTGAAATACTTGGCAAACATTATGGTCATTATTCTTTCAAAAGTGCCTTTCTTGTTGCTTTGTACTGGGCTGTAATTCTTTAAATCTTGCAAAGGGGATAAGAGCCACTTGAGTGCACTGGTCAGTCCATAGCCTGTATTTTTAACATTTCAGGATATGTATATTAACACACCTGTCATTTTAAACATGAGAAGGAACAAACCCTAGCCAAGTGAGGAAGAAATTGGACTTGGAAAAGTCTTTTAGATGTCAAGTAAAAAAAACCCATAAATGTTATTTTTGTACCCTGTGAAGTGAAACAATAGCTTCTGCACAGATTTTAGTTGGAAAAAGTGAGAACCTTTAATTATTCCATTAGAAAAAGGAAATTGGGATAAGAAATCCAGGTAAAAGGATGCTGAAGATAAAGACTGACTTGGGAAAAGAACAAGAGTCTGAAATGGATTAAGAAGTTAGTGAAAATGTATCCTCAGGACTTCTTGGCCTGCCACTCTATTTTCAAATGGAGTTATCTACTCTATGTTGTTCTTGATAACGGAAGAGAAAATGATCTGTCAGAAAGCAGTTAGCAGGCCTCGGTTTAGACTCATGCCTGAGACACAGTTTTTCTCTAAGAGCTGGGCCACAAACTTTGTTAACAAGATACATACCAAGAATTTCTTATGGGTAAAGCCTGATCTATGGTGTGCACATTGTTCTTTTCCTGACAACCTGCTTTTATATTTATTTGTGTTGAGTGGCATAACAAAACAGAAAAGATGCCAGTGAAAAAGAATTACAATAAAATCAACAAATGAAATCTATAACTTCAGAAATGAATGAATGTCATCTTTTGCTTCAAAAGCAAAATTGACTGGCAACGTTATGCCTACAACGGCTAAATCAAATGTCCAAGAGAGTTGTTCAGGACTGATTTTGGCTGTTAAGTGCTTGTCAAAGCTCACAGGCCCTCTCACGACTCTATAAAATTCAAAAGAATTATAGGAGCTCCAGGGTCACATAATTCATTGCACAGTAGATTTAACCTGCCGGCAAGTAATTCATATTTGTGGGAATAATATTGTTTTCCACTTTCTGAGAGTTATCGCTGTGTCTCCCTTCCAGGTCACTACGGATATCAAAAATCAATTTGGAAAGATGGATACTGTCAGAGAATAAAGCATGAAGTCAGTGATGCTTTCACTTTTCTTCTTTCTTTCTAAATGGATAGGTTGAGACAGTTATACTTTTGTTCTGAACCTTTGCAGTGTGCTGATTGCTCTTGTATGGACACTTGACACTCAAAATAAAACCTGAGTTTGTTCAGTTGTAGGGGTCAGTTTTTCACAATTTATTTTTTCTTTATTTTTTCTTTTTTTTTTTTTTAATTCAATCTGAAATAGATGTCATCATACTTAACAAGGTCTTTGCAACACATGAGATGGAGAGGGCAAGTAAAACATTAAAATATCAGTTTATTTTTTTTTGTCTTTTGGATCAGCACGTTTGTCATTTCTTGTTATTGTGCTCAAGGTATTTTGGAGAGTTCTTAGCCATTTCTTGCTATTATTTCTTTAAACGTGCACTTGTCATTGAGGTGTGTAACAGCAGTCACAGCCAGAGTGATAGAACCGTTACACTTGATAGGATTTAAAAATGATATGTACTTTAAAAAATAGTCTTTGATGCCATAGTGATGGGCACATTACATATACTAGAGCTGGCAAACACATAAAACCTAAGAGAGAACTTAAAGCAGTGTAACCTGAGAGTAATGCAGAGCAACAACCTGAATGCTATGTTATATGCAGGGTATGTGTCAGAAGTTCTGGATCAATTCATTCTATGTCAAACATGAACTGAAAGTAGCAGTAAGCTCAGATCTAGTTTACTGGGAATATTGATATGGGAGAAAGCACTGGGATGCTGAAGAAACACCATTTCCTTCAGTGATGGCTGTTAGATAACTGATAGCTGGTTTGGAATGAGATTTTTGGAAACTTTCTGAGCCAAAGCTTAAAGACTGTATAATTCTTCCTTTGCACTACATTTTTTTTCTCCATTTGCTACCTTTCTAGCCTTGTTGGAGAAGCCCTTTAAAAGAGCAAACAAGGGCAAAGTCTTTAGAAAAGCTGAAAGTGGTCTCCTTTCCTCCTTGATGCCGCTACCACAAAAGGGAAGAGGTTTCTGTACTAGTGATTAGTATCAGGGCACCCTTGAGGGAGCTGCTCTGTATTGTACATGGGTCCTAACATCCACCTCCAATTGCTTGAGAAATATTAGTTGTAAATCACCCATACCTAATAGGTACTTGTGCCTATTTTAGAGCTTCAGAAAGTGAGGTGCGCAGAGCAAAATATCTCACTATCCCCTGAACAAGATACAGAGGTCAGATTCTCCCAGAAGGATTTAGCTGGGAAAAAAATTTCTGTCAGGATCCTCTTTATGGGATGCCAGTGTGTGTCATTGCCCAATGACATTAACTCCAGAGTCTCTGTCTGAAACCAGCTGGAGGGTTCCTTGGATTGTCAGGTAGTGGGAGCCCTTTGGACACATCCCCATATCCCCTGATCATCCAGAAGATGGGAACTACTGTAGTTTATCACTGAAGCCATGAACCCAGGCTCCATTTCAAATGAAACCGAGCTGTCAAGAGCTCATATGTATTCAGTCCTTGACAAAATATCCCATAAAGACAAGTATGTGATCTGTACTTGGACAGTGTTGTCCAAAGGACTTGCACAAAGCGAAGTGGAAAATGTATGGGAGAGCAGAGAACTAGGACAGAAATCCCAAGTCCAGGAAAATGTTTAGACTGTCTTTTTGGTTTTTACCATCAGAACAGTATACACCTGTAACTTGGAAGGAAGAGATGTTCTCAGCAAGCTCTTTCTTACTTGGTTAATTACTATAACACTGGGGCTTATTTTGAAAGAACTGTGCTGAAAGAACTGTTGTGTATCCTATGATTCCCCCATGTAATTTGGCACTACTTTCTCTCATAAATTATTCTCTACTGTCCCATCACTCCCCAACCACTCCTGTCCACAACCCCACAAAATGTTTGAGCAAGAACCCCCTTCCCTAGCTTGAGCCCCTCTAGTGTGACTGACTGCATTAGCACAAGGCTTCTTGTGTGAGCAGGCTGTGGCACTGCTTTGCTGTGTCCTATCACTGCCCTGCTCAGTGGTGTTTCAAAGTGCTACCTAATGCCTTTCAAATCTAAGGAGTTTCAGAGTCTAATCTTCAGATCTGCCCCACTTTCTATTGATCTAGTTGCAGGTTGGTTACTAAAACTATTTTCTGGTTCCAGTTCAGATGTGCCCAATTGGATGGAAATTTCACAAGAACATTTGAACTTGTGAGCTTACCACAAGTTTCTGCCAACTATTCTAGGAAAGTTTCTACCCTTCAGAGTTGGGAGGAATCTCTGAAGATGTTTGTGTCTTTCAGTTTGAATCCTGGCTTCTAATTTGGTTTGTATGTGAGTTGAAACCGTGTCTCTTACTTAGATGTAACATCCTGAAGATTCAATTGCTGTTCCTGGTGAGGTGAAGTCTTTGATCTTGAAGAAGAGTTTACATTTGTCACAGAGTAAAATAGTATTTTTTTCTCTTGAAAGAATGTTAACTTCTTTACTCCTTTCCTGTGAAACAGGTGCCTATGCAGTCAGATGCTTGGAGAAATGCTGCATTTCTTTGGACACATGTCTTAATAAGGTTTTTGAGAAAATTAGCACTGTAGTCAACAGCTTCCTGCTACAACTGGGAGTAGCAGGGTCAGCCACATGCATGTATCATTTTTTGATTCAGTTTTCAGCTTTGCTGTTCCTGGCCCTGCTTCCGTGGGTGACTGGACTCTAGTAGCAGAGCTGATGTTTTCATTGCCTGGAAAATCTCAGAACCTGGTTTTCATTTAAATGTGTAAAATTATCTGAGTTGTTTTCCCCTCGATAAGGTTTACAAGTGTCTGTATATCTTTAGTTTTAACAGAGGGCAGTTCAGTAGACAGTTTACGAAGTACTGGTCAGGGAGATAAATTACCTTGTAGAGCTGCACAATCACCATTCACAATCTCCTCAGCGACTTTATAGCCAGTGATAGGATTTTTCAAGTTCATAGAAACTCATCACTTCCTGGTATTTTTTCCTTCTCCATCTAGCCACTCTTGCTTAAAGCATAATCTGTACCACTCCTGCAAGGGAGTGAGGGTTTGGTTTGATGCCTTAGGGCTTGCTGAGCATTTCTTTATTTCTGGCAGCTCCTTGGGATTTGTGAACTGGAAATGGGGATGGCTCAGGCTGCAGCAGCACTTTGACATGTTCCTTTCCCAAGGGTCATATCTAACCTCAAATGATGCTTTGTGTGTACTGTTAACACACTGAGCTTTGCAGGGTTGATCTGTAAGGTTATCATCAAGCAACTGACTGGGTTTATGTTTTCTTTTGCTTCTCTTCCAGAGCCCAGGTTTCTTAGCTGTATATTTGAAACCTCCTACTTTTTTTTGGAGTGGGTACTACTTCAGCCCAATATTCATTTACATGATTGCCATACAACCTCTGCCAGCAAAAGATGGCAGGCAATACATGAGACAGCATTTGTGGTGAGGAACTCTTTGAACCTCTTCTCCTCAGTTTCTTGAGCCCTTTCTGATCAAGATGGTACATGGAAATTGTTGGAGACAAACTCTCTCATGTTTTGGAACCACCAGAAAGGTCTGCAAATGCCTGGAGCCAAAATCATACTAAAGTAATTCAGGTGATGCTGGTTTATGCCACTGATGGCTCCAGTGCATGATCAAATGCCACTTAGGTACCGATTCAGCTAAAGGGGGAATTGCAAAAGAATGGAAGAGGGAATATGGAAATTGTGTCATCTCTGTAGCTGCATATTTCTCCATGATGTGATATGGCAATAGCTGCGTAGCTGCTCACATCTACATTTAGATTGGGACTGTGTGTTTCACTGTTGGATAAATGCCTGTCTCTGTCCCTGCACAGCTCCAGGGAGGTTTGCTGAAGCAATAGTACAACAAATGCAGGTTTGTTTGTGGGTGCTGAGTGGGGAGCTGCTGTCTGCTAGAGTGAGAATGTGCTGAAGGTGACTTCCTAAGGTAACAGGTTGGACCAGAGCCTCTTCTTCTAGGACAGGAGTTAAGAATTGAATCAGATGAGAACAGATCCAAGTACTACCCTATTAAAAGGCCTTCCAAAAGATATTTGTAAATGGTCTCAAGTTCTGAATTGATTTTCTTCCCTGCTTATGTTCTCAGAACAATCTCTTGTTCTAACTAGGCAGTACATTTAACCTGAGGGATCTTTCCTGCATCATGGGCAGCTCCCCTCTGCAGCTGGGCAGGAGTCATCGCCAGGAGGCTGCAATTAAGGGTGTTACCCTTAATTATTTGCTCCATTCCCAGCAGGTTCTGAACCCGTGGTGAAGAAGAAACTAGAAACACCTGCTGCATCTAATGAGGTTGGTTTGGAGTTCAGTCCTGTTTTATTTTCCCCTCTTCTCATAGAGAAATGAGAGAGTTTGGTGTCAGGTTGGAGAGGACATGGATTCAGTGAAAAAAAAGTAAGTTGTTGTTCAAGTAGCATATATTATGGTGTTCTTGGTGTTTCACTGGAGTGTTTTTCTTTAAGGGATTCCCCCTGCCCCTGCTGGTGTTCAGTCCAATCGACTGTTCAACCAGGGGTGCTCTAAGCTTGGTTCTGTGGTGAGGCTGTTCAGCAAGATTTGTCTCATACAAACAGTGGTTTAGCTGAGGAGCTGGTAGTCTCTGAGTTTTGGGGATTTAGCTTAATCATTAGAAGGTTTTAATTAATCTTAAACTTTTCCCAGGCTTTTTGTGTCTCACTTTCAAAATGTTGCCTCCTTCTGTTCTTGCAGGGATTTATTCTCTTTGCTATTTAGTTCCTGGAGAAAAGGGGACTTTATGTCATGTTTTTGGTTGGTTTTGAACCATTTCCTGGTACAGGGACCAAAAGAAGTTGTTACTACATTTACTTAGGCATTTGTAGAACCATTTAGAGCTCTTTCTATGGCTGTGGAAGCTCTATCTGCTTGCTGAGAAAGTGATGGCAGACCTTCTGCCTTTCTGAGGGGGTGTAGTCAGGGTCCAGCAGCAACAACAGAAGTTGCATTGTGAGTTTGCAGAGGTGACATATGCTGCAGGTGATGTCCTGGTCTCAGTTCCTGTTACTGATGGGGGTCTTTACAATTACTTCCTTTTTCCATGCATCTTTTCCTTCACGTATTTTGTTTATTAGACATTCAGTGGTGTGTAGCAGGAACTTCCAGTGGTTTTCTACGGTCTTTCAAATGTCTTCCTCACAGATGCATGCATCAGTACATGCTGTACCATAATGGAGTGGATCATGGGAAGAGGTTGCTGAAGTTAACATGTGGGTTGTGTATTTGATCCTCAGAATAGTGTTCTGGCCTGGCCTGGCCTTGCCCTGTGTGGCTGCCCATGGACTGTTGCTGACCGGTCAGCTCTATTCGCTCCTCAGAGCAGGAGAAGGGGGAGATGGTCTGAGTTTTGTACTAAGTGCACTTGTGTGCCCTTAGACAAGGTGCCTATGTCTTAGTAGAAACTTCAGGTGAGATATTTTGCCTATGAGATCACAGGTGATCACTTAGTGGGTTTTGGATGTTTAAATGATTTTACTATTTCAAAACCTGAATACAAATCATTGCCTAGATTCCACTAATTGATGCTAAATAGAAAGAAAAATAACACAGGAGAAAAACCCTCCTAGAAACAATCAATAAATTAAAGATGCTTGGGGATATAAATTCAGCAGTTAAATGAGATACTAATGAAGATGGGAGTTTAATGGTGAGTACTCTCATTACATTGTTTTAAAAACTCCATTTGATGCAGATTTTGTACTGGTAAAAGGAAGACAGCCTTGTGACAAACATCCATGAGAACAAAAGTTGTTCTGGCATGTGAGCACAACTATTGCCATTTATTGCTGAGCAGCTTTGCTTGCCCATTTCTGCAAGCTGTTGCAAGATCTTAGGGGAAAATGTGGAGCAGTTAATTAAAAAACAACTAATGACTGTTCCACAGGGTCAGTTTGCTTCTCGGAGCCTAAAATGTGCAGGATATTAACACATGTATCATTTTTTTTGACACTGGAGGACAATTGCAGAGCCCAGAAACACTGCTACCGGTTTTAAAGAAGAATTTAATTAACTAGAGGTTTGTCTGGAAGCAGGCACTGGGCTTCCAAAGAATGGAGCTGCTCAGGTATTGCCAGACTGTAAATGAAGGATACTGCTTCCCAACTCATCTCAGCCTTGCATGGTGCTGTTACCAACCCTGCTCCTCCCTCTAGCCTCATGGCTCTGTGTCATGTCTGTCTCCTAATTCTAATGGTGTTTCACTCAACCTGTTCTGAAAAGCTGCCTTGGGATGAGAAGAATCATGCCCCCCAGTTTTCCATTTCTTCTTGTGGCCTGGATAACCATTCAAACTGGCAAATGAGCATTGTCAGACAAGTTCCAGAGTGGGCAGTCTTTCAGCTGCTGGTCGTAGCCCACTTGTGCTCTGTCTGGCCACAGTGCTCTGGTATAGGTAAAAATAGAACAGACTTTGCTTCTGCATGTGCTCCAGCCCCACTGTGGTCTTGTTAGTGCCTCTGCTTTGCCTTGACACTATTGAGGCATTTTTCTTGTGTCAGTGCGGAATTTGGTGAATGCAATTATTTTCCTTTATCCTGCACTTGTGTTTAAACTACATCTCTGCTGGTACATGCCCTGTTTTGATTAATATTAAACTTCCAGATCATCTTTTTGAATTGGAGCAATTTCTTACGACAAATAGTCCGGAGAGCCAGATTTCTGAGTGATTAGTAGCAGGCAGAGAGTGCTGGATGCTTGGGGAGCTTAACGATTCGTGGCCAGATTCATTCACCATGGTTAGAGTGGTGGGCATGTCACAGCTGTTATTTCTCTGGCAAAACCTCTGCCTGAAATGACTTTAAATCAGGAGTTGAGTTTTCCATCCCCCTTCTTTCCAGGTTGGCTGACTTGCTGAGGGGGGGAGGTGAGACATCCTCCCATCCCAGAATATACTGAACTAAACCTGGCTGTGAGGATGTGCTGTGATCTAAGTCTGTTCTTCTATTTTCTCCAAATTCCTGGGCTCAGAGGGAAAAACTCTTACTGCCTCCAGAGTGTTGATTCCAAGGTATGCCTATCCAGATGCCATGTAGGGTGAAGGGCAGACCTGGATGCAGAATGGTTGCGCTTTTTTCTGTTTTGTTGGTTTGCTTGTTTGTTGTTTTTGTTTGTTTGTTTGTTTGTTTTTTTGGGGGGGAGGTGAGATGCTAAACAGAGGATAGAAAGAAGGGCTAAAAAAGCAAATGAGGACTTAGGAGGAGAAAGCCCTCACTGATTTAATCTGTATTCTAAGGATTTGGCACTCATAGAAGTTGTCTCTCAAAAGTTTTAGGAATGCAGCAGTGGTGTGTTTGTGATTTCCTCTGAGATACTCCTGATGAAACCATAGTCCTGAATTCCATGAATGCCTTAGGATGACAAAATAATGGTATGGTGTTAATGGGTTTCCGGACTGGGTCACAAAAATAGTCTGCTACCAGAATGCTATTTGTAGTCAAATGGTCACTTTTCTGTGGTGTCTGCTCTCCCCCATGCACAAATGAGTTACCAGTAGTATATGCAAAAGGTGGATTTTCCATGTAGAATGTGTGGCCTGTGCTTACCAAGCAGCGGAGAGATAGATGATAGTGAGGCCAAAGCAGTACTTATGGGACATGAACCTCTCTCTCTTTTTTTTTTTTT
>VWZY01007467.1:183989-216969 GCA_013399075.1 Chloroceryle aenea | reverse complement strand
GAGGACACTTTGGAAGACCACACTTTTGAACTTTTGATAACAGCTAATTCAAGATCAAGGTCAATGAAAGAGAACCATGTCACTAGGACATGGGATATTCAGTGGTGTACAAGCTGACACCAGTTTTCTCCTGGGTGTCCTTTCTTCTTTTCCCTGTGTGCAGCCTGGCTGGAATTATGTTGAGATTAGAAGAATTTGGATGAAAAGCAGTGAGAGGAACAACTTGGGAAGGAGCAAGGAGAAAGTGAGATAATATCAAATGGTAGTTGACACTTACTGAAATATATTTGTGTCCTCACAGAATCACAGAATCACAGAATCCTAGGGGTTGGAAGGGACCTCGAAAGATCATCTAGTCCAACCCCCCCTGCTAGAGCAGGGCCACCTAGAGTACGTCACATAGGAACATGTCCAGGCGGGTTTTGAATGTCTCCAGTGAAGGAGACTCCACGACCCCCCTGGGCAGCCTGTTCCAGGGCTCTGTCACCCTTAATCTCACTGAGACGCTACACATTGATAGACAGATAGAAGAGGACCAACAGGAAATTGCAGAAACATTTTTTTCTTAGTAGTTTCTTTTTTTTTTTTTCATTAAAGAATAGTATGGACTTGGTCACAGGCAGCTCCAAAAATCATTGCGAGTGGCTGTATCTATGCAGAGCAGGCACTTGCTGCATGCTCTGTAACATAGCCAAGCTTTCAATATGGGCACCTCTTCTGTTCTAAACAACAGGACTTCTACAACATCAGGACTCAATGATTCTTAAGAATAACCCCAAGGCCTGTTTGAACAGAAATGTGCTTCTTTTTGAATTTTTGATGCTTCTGAGGAAGGCTGTTTCTCTCTTGCTGTCTCCCCTGTGTGTGCAACCAGAATTTCACTTGTTTCTTTATCCCATATTAAGCTGACTGATGAAATGGAGAGGGATTTGCCTGGCTTGCTTACACATCCCCTGTGTCCTTAACTAAAACTGAGCAGTATAACACAGTTGCTTCCAGGTGTAATCTCAGTTAAACCTCAACAACTTTCCTTTCTCATGGCCTTTGCTATCAGCACTTAAGAAAAAGCACAAGGGGAGAATGATAAAAATTGATTTCTGTTTCACTAGAAATATTTCCCCTTTTGGCCACAGACTGAGCCTGTTCTGACTCTAACTGGTCCTCCCGGGGGTTTGATAACAGTAGCTCACAGGAGGCTCTAGCTTATCTGAAGACCAAACAGTAAATTTCTCATTTCCGCTTAGTGGTGAGGTGTTTAATTGCTGCTTAGTTTCACCAGTCAAGTAATTCACATTGACGTGCTAAAAGCAGCCACTAGCAGTTAAACTTGAATCCAGGGGCTGCAGTGAACGATCCTGACATCTTTTTGCAGGCACCAGCTCTGCAGGCTGAGAGCATTCAAGTTTCTCCTCTCGAGTGGGCAAGCAATCTATAGACAATTAAGTCTGAAAAACCATGAGAGGTTGTGAAAGGCAGCTTAAGGAGAGGTGCTCCATTGGGTGAAATTTCTTGCCTGTTCAAATTCAGGTTGAAAATTAAAATCTTGCCACCTTCCTCGTAATTTGGGAGAAGCCTTGTTTAAATACACCAAGACAGGGTTGAACAGGGAGTGGAGAATGCTCACTTCATAAAATTATACATAAAATGTTATAGAGGCAGGTAGATCTGAGATGGCTCAGAGTAGTGTCTGTAATTCTGCTTAGTGAACTCGCTCCTCACTTGCACTGCTGTAAATCAGCAGTAACTCTTCCAAAGTCTAAAGCCCCACCTTACATGGGCTTTTGCATGTTTTGGCAGTGGGTGTAGAATGCTGCTGCTAATTCAAAATTGTAGGGAGTTTGGACTCAGTAGCAGCTTAAGTCTGCTTTGTTCTTTGTGGAGTACTTGTAGGTTTGCATCAAAGTAGCACAAGCAAATAGTCTGGTCTGGCCTTTTTTTCTTCTTTTTTTTTTTTAAATGTGCTTATTTTTTGTGTGTGTCTTGTCTTTTCTGTCTGGTACTGCCAGCCCTGTGTGAGACCTCCTCACGTAAGATGCAGAATACCCTGAACATATCTCAATATCTACATGGACACAGTGTATGCAGTGTGGAGGCAGGTAAACAATTTATTTTCATGAGTTAGAAATAGCCAGATAACTCATAAGTGGCAGAGCACAGAAGAGCTAGAGTCAATGATGCATGAGTGTTGTACCAAAGAGGGGAAGTAAATTGTTTGCTGCCAAAAGTTTTCAGCCTGGCTTCTGTGCCAGATGGGGAGTTATGGTTGTACTGTATTGGGTACTGTCTGTCCATGTTTTATTATGGTCATTGTGGAGCTTGTGGCATGATGAGTTATTAGGGGTGAACGCTGGGGTTTAGTTTCTTGGGTCACACCACCAGGGTTGTTGGAGCACTGTTTCAGTGCCCTTGCAAAGGTCAGACTTTATGGCTACCAGAGAGCTCAAGAAAATGTTTATTTAAAATATGCAGTCAATTGATTAATATCTTAAAAGGTGGAATTGTTGTAATTGCAGACTAGATAATACAAAGCTGCCACTCATGTTTAACACTGACACCCTTCTCCAGTTCAGATAATGCAAATAGACACAAAGAGATAAACCAAGATCAGTAATAGCAGCTGCCTGATGTCCAGACTTCAGGTGTGAGGGTCCTGGATGAAACTGGAGCCTTAGAGTATGAAATAGCCACACAACTCCAGAAACTCATATCTTAGAAAAGGGTCTATAATTCTTGCTTCCTAATTCATCTCACCCTCTGTCCAATACCCCAATCTGATGGCAGCTGGAGTGATGATATTTCCCTTGTTTTCCAGTAAATGAATATATGAGATGGAAGTAGTAGCACGGTCCACATGAGAGCTATTACCTAGAATAAAGTTTATCCATACATTTTAACTCTAAGTAGTTAATTAGCAGCTTATTTAATTAAAAAAGCACACCACCACTCCAAAACAAAACAAATTCCACCCAAGCTCTACACCACTTGGCTAAAACTCCTAGGTGGTTTCTCATACCCAGTCCCCAGCTGTTTGCACTCATCTGAGTTTGATGTGTTCAAACTCAGAAGCACAAACCATAGAATCAATACCATCTACTGAGCACAGCACAGTATAAACACAATCAATTAATTCCTTTATATGGAAAAGGAGCTGGAATCCAACTCATCTCCTCTCTCAGGTAAATTATAGCAATAAGAGAGTTTCCCTGAGCTGAAACCAGAAGCACCAGCTTTCTGAGCACTTAACTCCATGCATGTTGCAGACAATTATAGGTTGTGAGATGTAATTTTATTCACAAGAGCTCTATTATCTTTAATCTTTCAATCATAATTTCCTTTATATCTGATTATTTTGTTTTTTAAATGTGTAAAATGTTTCCTTTCAATGCCTGCATAACCAAAAGGTGAAGAATTCAATGCTGAGTTTACAAAAATGCTCCATTCACAGGAGCTTTAGCAGTGTGAATAGTGAAAACAGGAATACACACGCTTGTTGGGGGAAGAATTTTAAACCATTTAAGCATCTTTCCATGGCTGTGCCCTAAAATGCTTTACAGAGTAAACCAAACATTTTATGAAACTGTAATATAATACACATAACTAAGGATAAGTAAAATTATAGAAACCAGACAAGAGGCCTTTTTTGAGCAGACTGTTTAAAAAAAAAAAAGTAAATGTCAAAAGGATGATCAGAGGACTAGAAGATCTGCCATATGAAGAAAGGCTGATAAAACTGGGTTTGTTCAGCCTTGAGAAGAGAGGGCTTAGAAGAGACCTTATTACCATGCACCGGTACATAAAAAGGTGGTTACCAAGAAGATGGAGACTCCTTTTTACAAGGAGTGACATGGAAAAGACAAGGGGTTCTCTCTGCTGTTCAGAGAGAAGATTTTCCAGCATGTGATAAGCATTAAACAATGTTTTCTAATTTTTTTTTCATAGAAACAGCAGAACCATGTGGTTGAAACTCTCTAGTGTACACTTATCAGAGATGCAAACCTGAGAAGAAGAAAAATCCAGTTTGTAAGATGAAAAGTTGCCAGATCTATGAGCAATTTGAAGCAAGTTTTATATACTGTAATAGTTGGCAAATCCTAGGAATGCCTACGTGGTAGATGTAATATATGATGGCATGTGTAACATATGCCTCAGGTTTTCCCTTTGCCAAATCAGAACATTTTGGTGGTCAAAGCCCTCACAGCCACATTGCTAAAAATCTGAGCAAAGGGACTTTCCCTTCATTGTGTGAAAGCACTGAAAGCTGTATCACATAGACAGCTGTCAACAGGTCAGACTGGATCCTGGAGCAGAGGTACCCGTGAGAACAGCTTAGGTTTCCCAGTTGCATCACTTACTATATTGCTTTTGTACCTTTAGTAACACCTTGTAAAACCACCAGAGCATAAGATTGACTCTCCCCATCTATTCCTGAGCATCTCTCTAACCAAGTGTAATTGCCTTCATCTAAACCCTCCTCTCATTTTAAATGCGGCTTCCTTGTACAGGTGTTTGGACTTTCATTGCTTCTGGTGGCAGTGCTTGGGACTGAAAGGCAGCTAATGGGGATGGGTTCCCTCCTGCTGTTTCCTAGTGATAATGCCTGTTGGCTTAGATCCAGTTATTTGCTCAAATACTTTCATTTCACACCATGGGTTACAGAGCAGTCCTTGGGTCATGAAGACACCTGGGAACAGACAGAGAGAGACTGCCACAGGGCTGGTCAGCAGCTCAGCTCGCTTTGCTGTGTGCCTGGGTAAGGGATCACTGAGCAGATTTGTCTCAAGGAACTACTAAACAGTAGTGCTCAGCAATATTATATTTTCTAAGACAAAATGTTCTTGCTTGTATTGACCAGGATAGGGTCCTCTCTTGCCATCTGCCATGTGTTCTGATTGCTTCATGTGGCATTGATTAGCAGCTCAGGATTCAAGATTCCTGAGAGATGTGGTGTAAATCTTTTTATTCCTGGCTGTTGTATGAGACATGCTAGTCATTGCCACCATAACTCCCTGGGAGTGGTGCCAGTGATACCTACCACTGGCTAAGTGCATAGCCTAGGGATGTGAGCCTCTGTAGCCTGCACTGTCCTTGGCTGCAATTGCAGGTACCAGCAGCAGTGAAGCACTGGGGCCTTCATTTTAGGTTCAAGATAAAAAGAAATGTTCAGTACCTTAAGCAAAGAGGTCCTGAGTAGTCTCAAGGGGACAATGTTTATTTTCCCTCTGTTGCCTATTCCCTTTCTGAAAGAAGCAAGATCAATGGACTATTTCAGCTCACATGACCTCTGGGAATAGAGGATGCTGTCACAGTATTTTAATTTTTTATTTTTTTTTTTAAGAAAAGGAGATTAAAAAGGAGAAAGATTTAAAAAAAAAATAAATAGAGGTTTAAATACACCTTCTTCCATGACCCCTGTCCAAAACCAATATTATCCTAATAAAATAATGTGTTGCTTGTATTTAATTTTTTTTTTTCTCAACAAGAACTGCGAGTTCATTTGTTCGTTTTACATTGCCTGCTTGGAACAGTGTAGCTCTATGAGGTTAAAGAGATCCTCCGAGAAAGATCCTATTGATTTTAATTACCAAGAAACAGCCCACAGGGACAAAAGGACTTTGGCTGTTTATTTAGCCATCGTTGTGCTGCAGTATTGTGTAAGGAGAGATCAAATCAGTTGCCCTCATTATTACAATAATAATAAGGCAGAAAAGGTGCTTCAGGGCCCTGGGATTTTTTTTTTTTTAAGAAGCAATAACCTCCACCACTCCTCCCACTAATAAAAGGCAGACTTGAGGAACAAGGAGCAATTACTATTAGTCAATATTAATTCAATTATGCTCCTGTTATTTATATCATGCAAAGGATTGTTTAATATTTCAGAAATATCCCAACCAAACCAGGGGCCACATCTTTTCTTTTCAGATTGATTTTTATCACTGCTAAATGCACATTGAATGGTTTCTACTTCCTTTGGACTGAAGCTGAAGTTAATTAGTTATTCAGCATAAACAGCAGCTAAACCATGTACCCAGTGGTACAATGAGTGTTTATAATAGTATCTGGTTTCTCAAGCACACCTACTTGAGTGTTAAACTGGAAACCCTCCAGGGATGATTGAGTGCTACTTGCCTTGGATCTCTTCCTATCCTTTCTGGACTAAGCCCAAGTCAGGTTTATGGTCATGTTGGTGAGAGCATAAATAATTTTGTTCTGTTTATGCTATTTGCTACTTTCAGGTTTTTTCAGCCTGTGCCTCCAAGTTGATTTCTGCTCTGTGAGTTGATGTAAGTTGCCTCATGAGAATGTACTATTTCCCTATGCGTATTCTTGTGATTAAATACTTCCTGACAAATGCTTAATACTTTTGGCTAGAAGTCCCCAAACAGCCAAATTACAGTGCTTTATGTGAACTGTGTCTCAGATCTCACTTGTGCCTTGAAGAAAAAATTAACATATACTCTTGTTGGCATTGATCTTGTAAAACTGTGCTTGAGCAACCCAAGAGCAATCCAGCAGATGGGTGTATGCAGAGGCTGGCTGGGTAAAAGTCAGTGCTTTAACATGGAGGTGAGCAAAGCTGCAAACTGTAGTTCAAGACAGAATTAGTCTTTCAAACACCTTGGCCAAGGATTGTGTAGATGCATGTTGTTATTCATATGGAAAAAATAATGGAGCTGCAACTCATTGAAATGAAGCTGTAATTTAGCTGTGATCTGTGGGAGCCCTATGCTTGTTGAGGACTCTGCAGGAGGGCTTTAAAGAGAGCCCAGGGACAAGCAGTTTAGCTGTCAGCATCATTTGCAGTCTTCTGTGCAAAAAGCATGGCAGAAGGTGACTCCTTGTGCTACAGCTCATCAACTGACTTCACACTTAAGGGTTTTCTTTATTTTCCTTTGAATCATGGCATTGGGAAAGGTTTTACTGGTTCTTGTTCTGAGTCAGTGGAAGCTTTTTGAACTTCAGAAGATGTCATGTGTGCCTTTAGCTATTTGAGCCATACCGTGGGCCACCAAATCTGTGTTTCACTACTTGTGTGACAAATAGGGATCCTAAGTATTTCAGGCAGAGAGGTTTCAGCTGGTAAGGTTAATGCAGCAGAGCACTGGGCATGTGTTTCAGGTTAGTTTCTTGTTTAAATAATAAGTTGGTCATTCTGCAGCTGATGCTTCCTTAAATGTCCAAAGAAGGTACAGATTTGGCCAGAAGGCTACAGGTGGCGTTCTTCTGAGCTGAGAGCTGCAGCATTGCCTAAGGATGTGGGAAAACTCTCCAGGTACAGAGCCTTCCCAGTGGCTTGCTTTTATGAGGTGGATTAAAATAGTTAATATCAGAATACCTTAGTAATATTTTGCCTTTTTTAAAAACTATCAGTTTACAGTTTGACTAGTTATTCAAAATGGAGTGCATCAACTCAAACAGATTGTCTTCGCCATGCTTGCTTTTTAAACTGAATTTAACTGAAATGGTCTGTTCCTGACTGGTAAGAGCCACTGTTGGTAGTGATGGTAGGAAGTAGCACAAATGGATTTAGAAAGATGATGAGCAGATAATAACAAAAAACTAAGATGGGTTTAAAAATTGCATTTTAGGTCTAACTGTATCCCAGGATTGAAGACTGTACATTTAGTACTTCATTTTTCCATCAAGAATGTGGTCTAGGAACATACTTATTTAGATTTTCCATGATTGGTCCATGATTTGTGCTATTTCTATCCTGTTTGTTCCATTTTGTTACCATTCTGTTTCTGCGATCAACCCACACTTCAGAAGCTTTCAATATAGGAAGTCTGTGTCTAAGAAGAAAAACAGAAAAAAAAAGTTTATTTTCAATGTGATAACATGGATAAAGGATGGACAATGACACTATTTTGGATCACAGATACTGTGAAAGAGGTGTCTTAATGAGAGGTCAGAATTAGGTGACAGAGAAGGAGCTGCAATTAGTAATTTGGGAAAAATTGATTTCTAAGGAAAGATTAAGTCTTACATGTATGGAGATAAGCAAGTACAAAATGCAGGATGTCTTGACAGTCTGTATGTAAATATCACAGATGATCATGGTTCATTCTATGGAAAGTGGGAGTGTGAGCTGGGGTGTTGGCTGTTTGTATGGATATATGTTTTTCTAGGCAAACTTTTTCAGGCAGGCAGTAAACACTAGCTGAGTTGCTGTAGCAACATACAGAACAAGGTAGGCTACCTGGCCACTCTGTTGTGTTGGTTTTTATTTTATTTTATTTTATTTTTGAAATTTGCACTGGTATCACATATGTTCTGAAGCTTCCACTTTTGTCTTCCTTTCCAGATACCTGGAGCTTAGAGTTACGCTCGAGCTACACTAAGATTAACAAATAATTAACTGTGACTTTAGGTAGAGTTCTTCCTTTCATCTGTGACTTAGCTCTTTACTGTTAAACAGCACTCCCCATCTTGTCTAAGTTTTAAATCTGTTTGAAGTTCTTGCTTAGTAAGACGCATTAAATGATTTTTTTAGTGTCTGTAACTCAGCCCTCAATTTGGAATCAGTCATATTAATGTTTCTTCAGTGCCTCCAGATCAGTCCCAAAGACCTGTTTGCCTTTTGTCCTCTTCTCCCTCCTTCTCTTATCTCCCATTTCCCTATCTTTTTGTCTCTCTGTCTAGTCCATCTACATACAAAGTATACCAGTATCTTTCATTTCATATATTCTGGATTTACAGCTCACACTCCAGTTGGCTTCTGGTTTTGTCCTCAGCTCACATACAAGGGGCACCTACAGCTACTGCTTCAACTTCTGCTCTCCTGAAAACCTTTCCTTCACTACAATACTTTTTCTTTCAGTAAGTATGAAAAACCTGTGGAACTCATTGCTACTTTGAGATAAAAGAGCTGTTGAAAGTCCAAGAAAGTCCTGTGTCACCTCTATGCGTGCTCTCTCCTATCCTTATACATTAGCTAGCTTGTCTACTGGCTGCTGTAGGGGGGTGTATGTTAAAATCATACCAAAAGCCTAAGGATCATAAGCTGTTTTAGGCAGCCACTCTCTCCTAGATGTAGGGGGGTCTGAGAAATTTTCGAAGAAATTTCTGGGAAATTAAATGAAGCTGTCTCAGATTTCTCCAGTACTTACAACTCTCTTTTGCAGGCTAATTCTTACCTGGCATATGACTATTTATGTATCTTTGCTAGACATAATGAGAATGGTGTTAATTGAGTCCTGCAAAGGAATTTTTCTTGTTTCTATGGAGATTTATGGGTGGGGCCCAATCCCAAATTAATTTATAGCAAATTGGTTCATTATACTTAGGTGGTTGTATGACAGCATTGCAGAATAGAGGATCTTGATGTTTCACTTTTGAATTGGGAGAAGAGAACAAAAAGCTTCTCCTGCTCACTGCCTTGGTCATAGCTTTTGCTTATAGTTATAGCTTAACACAACCACCCATCAAATAACTATGTATTTTTATGATCATAGGTCGGGTGGTTGGTGGTTGCATAGGCACAAAAGATTTAAAGCTGTTCTATTTTTTTTTTTTTTTCTTTTTGAAAGCTACATTAATTGTTCTGATGTCTGAGCATCTGCCTGATACGCATTGTTGCACCTGCAGACTGGGGAAGACAATAGCTAAATACAAATTTATTGAACAGCCAAGCTATAAACCCTGAAGTTAGCACAATATTTTAATGGAAATCATACTTCGTCAAAGCCACATGTGTCAAATTTTCTTGCTGGAGATTACAGTCCATCAGTATCAGAATTAATTAAAAATATCCCACCAGACTTATCCACTGCTCTGCTGTTTCTGTGTATAGTTTTTTAGGTTTATAAACTAATGTCTAATTGCAGGGAGGCATGTGTCTTCTATTAATTCAAATGCATAAACTGAAATGTCGTGCTTTGTAAAGGAATTTACTTTTCTGTTAATTCATCCATTCAATTTTCTGTGGCAAAAGCGGTCTTTAAATAATTCTTCAGCTTTCGTTTTATGTATTTTTACAGTGTTAACTTAGTGAAAGCTGATTCATTATCCACTGTCCTAAGTTTACCTAGTCTCAATAACTCACAGGTTCAGGTCACCCTGCAGTGCCTCCTTTCGCCTTCGCTCAGATACCATGTCTAACTGAATGGAATTGACCTGTTTAAGGCCTCTTCACTCCAACTAAATTATTTGATCATAGCCACAGACATCTGTTTGGGGCAGTAATTGGTTGTTTATAAGAGCAGAGGAGAGCCACCAGCAGCAACAGCAGCGGCAAGACAATAAAGGCAAGGGACAAGCATGGAGGGCATGTAGACAGGTCCTGACAGACCACTGTCTGCTTGAGATAAGCAATGCAGATTAGTTATATGCACTCTATCTCACCACTGGGGCCTAATAATCCCCTTTAGCACTCATTCACAGTTATGTAGCAGACAGAAAACTAATATAGGGAGGAATCTAGTCCTGCTGCCTCACCACAAATCTCGGACACAGTTTCTGGAATCCATGGGATTTTACCGTACAATTAGTTTTAAATGTCAATTTCATGGCAGCTCATGAGATGGAAAATAGAAGAATAGTAGGTAAAGATACCCATTGCAAACTAGATTATTGGAGAGTGAAAGATGGCTATTCAAGATGTGGCTGTCACTACTGCTTCCTGACTTGACAGCGGCAATGTGAACATCGAGGTAAAGGATGACAAAAATGTAACTCGAAGGGCTGAATCGCTGGAAAGAAAAATGACATGGCATTTCTGAGCTGTTTGTGTACAGCAAGGGGACAATGTGGATTTTAATTGATTTGCAAAACCTTGTTGCAATTATCATGGAACATAAGATGGTCGTGCTTGAGGGTGAGTTGCAGTGGCAGGAAGCATGTAAAGTAGTGTGCAACACAGTGTGTTTGTCCTGTTAGAGCTGCACGTGTTTTCCCATACTGTCAGACCAAAGCACATGACACCTTGTGGGTGTTGCTGGTCATGTTTCCAAGGAGATGCTGGGATTCCATTAAGAGAACTCCATTTTCGCATACAAATATTGAACTAAGTAATTTGTAACCACATGCACAGCTAAAAATGCATTTGAAAAAGCAGAAAAATGCTAAAATAAGGCTTAAGGTGATAGAACCAAAAGCCAGTCATAAATGTGGTTGTCATTAAGCTGTGTCACTCATTTCATGGACAGCAGTCCCTATCAGTGTGATGTATCTATGTGCTCATGTGCAAAGGGGTAAACAATACTGTTCTCCAGAAATGTCAAGGTTTTAGTGGTGCAAAGAAAGGGACTCTGGCTCCTGAGCTTTTCAAGTCATGCTTCTTGAAATCTAGTAATTCTTTATGCAAATAATCATGAAAGCTTATTCTAGACATCAGTGAGAAGGGAATCTAATCTCAATTCACTTTCTTTAAAACTATTCCTACTACTGAAGGATATGTTTTTAAAAATTTTCATTTTACTGTCTGTATTGAAAAAAAAATCATATCATCCATAAGCCAACAAAAGGATCCATGCTGCTTTGTTCCACTAGTGACACAGTGCTGCACCTTACTGCTAATGACATCTTTACTTTGATGTCTATTTATTCTCTTTATTAGCAGAGATAAACTTTCACGAGCCAAAACTCCTTTTGTGCCTTCAGCATGTTTGTTGTCCTCTCACCCTTCCTCCCTTTTGTATCCAGTGTGGAATTAGCAACATACTGAAAATCCACTTTGCTGAGTCTTTTACTAGTAATAAAGTAAAACACCTGCTTGTAGTGCATATAGGTACCTACTACATAGTTAGTAGTGGCAGATATTTTTTCTGCATGTAATGTCTTGCTCTTCCAAAAGACTCCCCGTTGCTCTGTCCTTTTGGCATTTAGTTTGTGTCATCTTTCTTCTGCCCTATTCTGGCTGCATCCAGCCCCTTGGGTTTTGGGGTTTTTTTTGCCATGGTATGCACATTACCAAGCATGGGGTTATCCTTATTCCTCTGATGAGAGGTGAAATCTTTTCAGCCAGCATCACAAGCACACACAGCTTCTCGTGTGTATTACTAGAACTCTGTGTGGTTTTTTTGGCAGGGGAATGCATAACGAAAACTGCTGACCTAAAAACCTGGAATCATTTTCCCTGTTTAACAGATACCATTTTAAATCACTTGATTAATGTGCCTTTGACACAAAATAATTTTTGCAGTCATCTTTCTCTGTTTGATACTGTGTATTGGATATCCCAGTATCCCATTCATGTTCTACGGAGCTGCCTCTCCACACACATCCCCAAGAAGTCCTGTGCTTTTGGTATGACTGTCACATGCAATATGGAAACCAGTTTGGAAAGGGCATAAAATTTTCATGGGTTGTAAGACTTGCATGTAGAAGGCACTTCTATTGAGTTTTCTTTGTTAATTATAGGACCTTCAAAAGTCATCAGAAAGGGGCAGAATACTCACCCACTGTAAATCCACATAGCTCTGTTGAAATCAGCAAGGCTTTGCTACTTTACACATCTGCTCCATGGTTTTTATCTGGGAATTTTTTTATTCTGCAGTGCCAGCTAGAGAGTTATTGTGCAAGCAGGCTGTAAAGCACAGCAATGTTTTTGACTCCATCTACATGTCCTGTATTTGTTATCTAATTGCCAATAGACCGAACTGCAAAGGGCCTGCATTTTTCAGCCAAACGACCTGTAAGTAGCAGGAAATCTTATGGTTTTACCTCTTTGGCCAAGACAAGAGCATCCACATTTTACATAATGAGAGAAATCAACTGTTCTTTATCAGTGCTTTTTGTGCAATTGCAAATCTTTAAAGCCTAGCCGCTGCTTGGATTTAACAACTGCATCCTAACCCTCCATACATCAGGAACATGCAGGTCACTTCTGTACAACTGCAGTGAACACCATTATTTGTAACTAGATTAAGCTAAAATTCAGCTTCAGATGTTCATGCAGGGATCCCTGGCTGTGCAGAGAGAGCAGTTTGCTTCCATTCAATAGGGGATTACAAGTCTTTATTTGACTTCAAGTTACAGATATATTGTTTTGTGAATTATAATTAAATAGTAAATTAGTGATATGAGTTCATCTGGTCCCTTTAGATTTCTGAGTGGTTGTAGACTCTGCAACTATATGAAGAGCAGAACTTAAGTCCTTACTCATGTATGGACACACTTATGGGGTGTGAAGAAACACCTCTCAAGTAGAAGTCCCGATGTTTAATCTATAACTGTAATTTCTTATTTGGACATATGAGCAGACCTGATTCCTTGTTATTTTGTTGCATCTTCCTGAGTACATTCAGTCCCACCCAATGAAGGTGTTGCAGATATGACCTGCATGATGGGTGTGTTTTCCTCTTGGGAATCCAGATGGAGATGCAAATTGCATTTTCTCAGTCCCACATCCCATGTCAGAGTCCAGCCAGAGCTTTTTCTTGCAGATGAAGAATCTCAGAGGTACAACAGAGAATGTGCTGGGACACCACTGGATACCAGGGCTCAGTTTTGGGGCTGGTCTTGTTCAAATATTTATCAACCATCTAGATGAGGGGATCGAGTGTTTCCTTAGCAAATTTGCAGATGACAACAAATTGGGTGGGAGTGTTGATCTACTTGAGGGTAGGAAGGCTCTGCAGAAGAATCTGAACAGGTTGAATTGATCGTCCAAAGCCAACTGTATGAGATTTAACATGGTCAAGTGCCAGGTCCTGCATTTTTGTCACAACAACCCCAGGCAATTCTACAGGCTTGGGGATGAGTGGCTGGGAAGCTGCCTGGCAGAAAAGGACCTGGGGTGCTGGTGGACAGCTGGCTGGACATGAGCCAGCAGTGTGCTCAGCTGGCCAAGAAGGCTAACAGCATCCTGGCCTGGATCAGAAATAGTGTGGCCAGTAGAAGAAGGGAAGTGATCGTGCCCCTGTACTCAGCACTGGTGAGGCCACATCTTGAGTGCTGTGTTCAGTTCTGGGCCCCTTGCCACATGAAAGACATTGAGTTGCTGGAGTGAGTTCAGAGAAGGGCAACCAAGCTGGTGAGGGATCTGGAGAACAAACCCTGTGAGGAGAGACTGAAGGGAGACCTTGCTCTCTGCAACCACTTGAAAGGTGGCTGTAGTGAGGTGGGTGTGACCTCTTCTCTCAAGTAAATAACAACAGGACTAGAAGAAATGCCCTTAAATTACANAGTTTTGGGGCTGGTCTTGTTCAAATATTTATCAACCATCTAGATGAGGGGATCGAGTGTTTCCTTAGCAAATTTGCAGATGACAACAAATTGGGTGGGAGTGTTGATCTACTTGAGGGTAGGAAGGCTCTGCAGAAGAATCTGAACAGGTTGAATTGATCGTCCAAAGCCAACTGTATGAGATTTAACATGGTCAAGTGCCAGGTCCTGCATTTTTGTCACAACAACCCCAGGCAATTCTACAGGCTTGGGGATGAGTGGCTGGGAAGCTGCCTGGCAGAAAAGGACCTGGGGTGCTGGTGGACAGCTGGCTGGACATGAGCCAGCAGTGTGCTCAGCTGGCCAAGAAGGCTAACAGCATCCTGGCCTGGATCAGAAATAGTGTGGCCAGTAGAAGAAGGGAAGTGATCGTGCCCCTGTACTCAGCACTGGTGAGGCCACATCTTGAGTGCTGTGTTCAGTTCTGGGCCCCTTGCCACATGAAAGACATTGAGTTGCTGGAGTGAGTTCAGAGAAGGGCAACCAAGCTGGTGAGGGATCTGGAGAACAAACCCTGTGAGGAGAGACTGAAGGGAGACCTTGCTCTCTGCAACCACTTGAAAGGTGGCTGTAGTGAGGTGGGTGTGACCTCTTCTCTCAAGTAAATAACAACAGGACTAGAGGAAATGCCCTTAAATTACACGAGAGGAAGGTTAGATTAGGTATTAGGAAGAATTTCCTTACTGGAAGAGTAGTCAGGTGCTGGAATGGGCTGCCCAGGGAGGTGGTGGAGTTGACATCCCTGGAGATGTAGATAAGGCACTTGAGGACATGCTTTTTGTGGCATGGTGAGGTGGGGTTTTGGTGTTTTGGTTTTTTTTTGTGGTGTTTTTTTTTTGTGTGTGTGTGGTTTTTTTTGTGTTTTTTGGTTTGGTTTGGTTTGTTTTTTTGTGTTTTTTTTGGGTGTGTTTGTGTGCGTGGGTTTTTTTTTTTGATTGACAGTTGGATCTTGGACATCTTTTCCAGCTGTGACATATCTGTGTTCTAATGAAATAATAAATTACAATACAGCAGTTAACAATTATTCTTATTACTAAAGTCCATTCAGACAAATACTTATACCAGCCACATTTCCATTCCTGTAGGATTCTTGCTCACCTGATGTGGTGGGATGTTCTGCCCTCTCTCTGCACCTAAGGCAGTTGTTGGTGTCTTTTGGCTTATCCTTCACTTCTTCAGAGGGACAGTTCAGCTTAATGTTCAATCTAGTTTGTCCAATTATTCAAGTGTGGGCTCCTAATCGCACAGATTAGTCAGATCAGCAGGTGGGCTTAAAATCAAAAATATAATAATTGATATCACATTGGCCAGTCTAATCAATGCAGGCTGATAGCATCTGCTTTACTCTGTGCTTTTGTATTGCGAATCAAATCTCCAAATTGAGCCAAACTATTTCTAGAAGACATATTATCACCACTTGGCTTTAGCAGCCCTTGTGAGCTCTTGCAAGATCCTTGGAGATAGAAAGCAATATGTGTTCCTTTCAGTTAAATGTAGTTCAGTTTCAAGTGAAAAAGAGCCCCAAGAAATACAGAAAAACCTCAGCCATCCTTGGATGTAATATACATATCTCTGTTATAGCTAAAAGATAGATACCCTTTTGCTTTTCCTTTTTTTTCCCCCTTTTTTCCTTATTACCGTATTCCGGTAATGTCTTACATAACATGACCAACTCCATCACAAAAGATTTATTTCAGGAGACATTTCTAGGTCAGGCTTGATGAGAGTCTGAGCAACCTGATCTAGCTGAGGATGTTCCTGCTCACTGCAGGGAGGTGGGACTAGATGACCTTTGGAGGTTCCTTGTAACCTGGGGCATCTTATGATTTTCTGATTCTGTTTGTTCTTGTGTCCCCATCCCAAGTTGAAGTCATGTGCAATGCAGCTGACTTTTCTTTCCAATTAATCAGGTAGTGAATACGGGGTGAGTTCTGTGCTGGTCTGGGCCTGACAGAGAGAGGGTCATTTAGATGTGAGCCTCACTGACATCAGTGCAGTGAAGCCTCCCACCATGCACCCTGAAGCATGACCTTGAGGCCGCTCAGGGGCTGCCTTCTGGTCTGCTTGTAGTATTCTGGGAATTGGCTTTTTTGCCAAATTACACAAAATTTATTTTGGCCAGGTGGGAATTGATGAACAGCACAAACAAGGGGCACTGGTTATATCTGCCAATGTGTGGCAGTGTGTGTTGCCAGCTGAGATGATGAGCTGCCAACTGAGATGATGGGAAGTATCATTTCTGGATGCTGCTGAGGTCTTGTGTAGAACTGATTGTAATTCTTTGATTGCTACTTTGTGGTTCTTCTTTTTTTTATATATACACCTCTGTTTACAAAGTCCTGTAGTGAAAGGATGAGGGGTAATGGCTTTAAATTAGAAAGGAGTGGATTTAGATTAGAAATAAGGAGGAAGTTCTTTACCACATGAGTGGTGGAGCATTGAACAGGTTGCCCAGGGAGGTGGTTGAGGCCCCGTCCCTGAAGACATTCAAGGTGAGGCTTGACAGAGCTCTGAGCAACCTGCTCTAGTCAGAGATGTCCGTGCTCTCAGCAGGGGTGTTCAGATGACCTCTAGAGGTCTCTTCCAACCCAGACATTTCTATGTCTCTCTTTTTCTCCGATTTCCTATGCTATTGTGAGCCTTAGGGGTCAAAGCATCTTTTGCAGCATTATTATATTTACCCTACTTGTTGTAGTACAGCCAAAAGGTGAAGCTCATCATATGATTCATATGATGGAGCCTGGTTCCCATTTCCCTGTGACTACCTCTTGGCAGTACCCCCTGCTCTGGCCAGGCTAGTGTCTCAGCCACTTTTGCAGTTTCTAGAGAAACCAAATATATGGGAAATTATAAAGAGGTAAAGTACTCTTTATGATGTTTGCCTTAGGTGCTGATTTCTTGCTCGAAAAATGGATCCGCATTCTTCTAGTGAAGTCACACGGTTATTGGCAGAATACTAGATAAAAGTGGTTGCTTTTCTGCCTCCAGAAATGAGTGATAATTATATAATAATAACAACAAAACTGGATTAAATGCTTTTACTGTTCTCCGAATTTTGAAGGGAAGAGCAGACTGTGTATTTCATTGCTAGGTGAGTAATTTGGATCAGGATTCTATCTCCTTTAGATTTCTAATACTTTG
This sequence comes from Chloroceryle aenea, assembly GCA_013399075.1. NCBI lineage: Eukaryota > Metazoa > Chordata > Aves > Coraciiformes > Cerylidae > Chloroceryle > Chloroceryle aenea. Next base: position 199,665 of record VWZY01007467.1, on the reverse strand, counting down.
ACAACATTATATTATGTTAAGACAAGGAAGAAAACCAGGTAAAGTAGGTGAAAATCCTAGTTATTGCAGGGCAAGAATCAAGTCTTGGGCACAGCTTTTGGGGGTCAGGAAATTAAATGTGTTAAAAGTTCTGTTATAATTTACATTGTTACACAGATATCTGAGCACTTGGATTGAAAAGGATTTTCAAACCAAATAGGAATATGATAAGAACTTGAGACCTTGGGGCCATCTGAAAATCCCAGGAACTCCCCATGAAATGAATTTTGACTTTTTGTCCTGGAGAGTTCCCACGTTCTTGTTATGTCCAGCAGAGAAATAATAATTGCAAAACACTGGTGCCACAGTGTCTTTATTTCAAAGATCTCTGAATTTTTAATAGCAGGAGGCATTCCTGAAAACACGATATGAATTTCAAAACCTTTGCAACGGGGTCAACAGAGAAGAGGTGTGTTCTATGTGTTAGCAGTGATTCGGCTGAGAGATGGGCTAAATTTTGGACCCAAGTCCATTTTGTGCGTAAGTCTCGAGGCCGGCAGGACTCAGGCAAATGCAAAATGCACCATGTGACAGATGCTTTACTCGCTATGTGTCGAATGAAAAGCTTATTTCATAACAGGCCTGGATCAAGAACTACATGAGGGTGTTATCTCTAAAACTTAACTCAACTGTTCAGCACAGTCAGATTGCTTTTAAACTCAAGAGAAAGTGACTAGCTAGGGAACTGGGGAAGAATATTCATTTGTTTTACAACCAAAGGTGCCTTTATCTTTGGATACTCAAATGTGAAAGTATATTTGTCTCCCACCCATGAAATATAATATTGATGTCACCTCCAGGAAATATAGTGTAATGTATTGCTTTTCCTTCTGTTTTGCACCTATTGTAAACATGCAAACACCCGTGACACCCCGCTATGATGGCAGCCAATAGACTAAACACTTACCCTCACCGCTGTTGTGTAACCATGGGCAATTTATCTACGTCTCACCTCTCTTAAAACACTTTTATCAAAATTGGCGGTCAAACAGCACTGAACCATGGTGGCCTCAATCTTAAATGCTGCGGTGCAGATTTTAATTTGGGAAAGATTAATGCACTCTCAAGTGTTAATGCCACAGCTTTCTGTTATCTACATTGATGGGTGTCAGCTAATTTCTGCAGAAGGATTGTAAAGCAAACTGTGCATGTTGATGTTTCAGAAACCTAAGCTCCAGAATGGCTAGATAATAGAGAGGGGAATGAAACTATTTTCTCAAATTTCTTTTAAATTAGAAAATGTTTCCCCTGTCTTTCTAAAGCTGAGCTACTGAGTCAATTCCACTCAAGCTGATTCTTGAAGATATAGGGGATATTTCATTTAAAGGAGCAGTAAAAGTGTCAAAAAATACTTTATCAAGGTTGCTTTTAGATTGAAGATAACAACCCCTCTTATAACAAATATAGACCCCCTTTGTAATTTCCGATACTGTAAAAGATCTTAGTTTCTGTCTCCATCTCTCATGGATTTTTTTCCTTGTCTGGCTATGTATAATGTCTTAATCAACAAAAGCCCCTTCTTTTTTTTTTTTTTTTTTTTTTTAATTCTCCATTTAATAAACCAGTCAATGCATAGCAGCTATTGTAATTTTATTTTTCAGCTTCATACAGTTTAAAAAATACAGCTGGAGTTTGGTCTGTTTTTTGAGTAGACTTTCCTAACTGTGAAGAAGGTGCTGCCTGTGAGGAAGATGATGCACAATACTTTCAAAATTCTATTTGTACAGACTAATTTACACAGGAAGAGGAGGGGGGAAATGCAATTAAGCTCATAAAACTTGCTCCAGCAATGATCCAGGTCAAGGGGCTAGTAGTGAATTGCATGAATAACAGCCACTCACCCAGCCACGTTAAACAGTCTCAGTATCATCCAAAACAGCCAATTATTTTGAGTGTTATGAAGAGGCCCTGTTGTATTTAACAATAGTTTACATGGGAAAATAGTAATAAAGGATAAATGGTAAAAAATAATTTCAAAGGGATTAGTTGCAATTCAATTCAGAGTAAACTGTTTTTTGTGTCAGAGGGATGAAAGAGCAATGCTCTAGAGGAGAGGGAATTGTATATGATTTAACACTGATTTTACATGTCGAACCAAAACCATACCATGCACCTTATCATAGGGTTGAGGGTAAAATATACTTGACCTGGCTCAATTTAAATTCTTCTCTTTCTCAAGGATGATTTCTTCTTTAGCTTTACATAGTCAAATTAAATTTAAATACTTTCTGCCTGTTTGTTTTCCTCAGCTGCAGGTTTTTTTGTACTCCTCAGACAGTGTGTTCCCTGAGCCTGTGAGCTGGGCTGGCAGACGAGGCACCTATGGCCAAGCAGCACCTTGTTTCCTTCCTAAGGCAGCCCTCCCAAAATATAGAACCACTATTTTTCCATATTCCATCTTCCATGTTTCATCACATGGTATCTGCAGCTGCCTTTGTTCAGTTCTTTCCCACATCTGTAATCTGACTGTATGAAGAGAGTGAAAACACAGAGGATGTGGTTTATTTTTGGTAGACTTCTCTGGAACCCTGGTTTCCATACTGCTTGGGCTTCTCAGCATCTTCACTGCTGCATTACACACTGTGATGAGACAGTGCCATTGGCTTCATTTTAAAAGCAGGAGCAGAGAAGGAAATGGTGCAATCAGTGCACCAGCAGCAGAGCCCTATTTATTACAAAACCATCTATTACAAAACCATCTTCCCTAAGACCATGGACTTTCTACTTTTATTATAGGATTTTCTTTATTAGAGAAGTCAGATATCTACATCTTCCATTAATTCTCCCCCTACAAGGATGTTTTGCAGCTTAGTGGTGGGTTTTTACTTTTAGCCTTTCTTCTGACTGGTGCAGACTTTCTGGTTGCAATATAACTGCTCCATCTTGGCTTCCAGATGGTAATATTAAGACAACAGTGGATTCATTTCTCCTACCCTCTGTTCTTCCTTCTTAGAGACTTGACCCTGAAGTTCATACTGCATAGAAACAGGCTTCAACATCCCGAATCTGTTTGGACTTTGATATGATTGTGAGCAGAGATTTATTTAGAACATGTCTACACAAAGTAGTTTTCTCTTGCTTTAGAGACTGGATAGCCCAGCCATAATAAAAGGGTTAAATTAACCTGCACAGACCTATGTGGCACTACTCTGTGCCACTGATGTTAAAAATAGACTGTTTTGTACTAGTTGTGGTCTGTGTCCATTGCCCCTTAGTTTGCGGAATAGATGTCCTCCTACAATTAGATTTCAAACTCTTTTACCGGGGAGCTTCTTTGACGACAAGTATGCCTGAGTATGTTGCAGTACAACTGTGGTCAAGATGGTTGCAGTCCAGCACTACAGAGTGATAAATGGTAATAGCCAGTAATCAGCAGCACTGGTGTTGGAGCCTTTTGTGTTTAGTATTTGGGAGGTCTTGAATTTGGAATCTGAAGTTTGAAGGTCTGGCTCAGTTTTTTTTGTTTTATTTTGAGACATTTGAGAGTCTTCAAGGAAGATGGGCTAAATACTTCACTTGGACCCCCAAGTGTAAATCTATACAACCCTGCAGACTTTAACTGGATTTGCATTGGATTACTGCTTGTTGTGATGTGGACAAGAATATGAGTCACTTTGAAGCATATTGCCATTGCCAAAGAACTCCCTACAGCATATTTTGATATTATTCCTGCATTTTCCAGGAATCATAGAATCATAGAATAGACCGGGTTGGAAAAGACCTCCAAGGTCGAGTCCAACCCCTGATCCAACTCCAATTACTATATCATGGCACTAAGGGCCATGTCCAATCTCTCTTTAATTTTGGCTACTATTTAATTATGGCTACTGTGTAAAAATACCTTTTTCTGGAGAAAAAAGTCATACCCAAGCTTCAAAGAGGTATGGATTCCATACATTTGGGTCATGACTGCAAATATCTCGTGTGACAACACAGGTTTTCGTAGTTTTGGCTGTGCATTGAAACAATCACTGTGTTCCTGTTGCTTCAAATGTGCATGATAAAACTTGTCATAAAAAGGGGATTAAATCTGAATCGTACGTGTCGTTAGGGAGACATCTGTTAATTGTTCATGAAATTGAATGAATGGTGACTATCTAGTTTAGTTTTCATTGGATCTATTCCTAGGGGCTAAATTCCTTGTTTTGTAAGAGGTATCCCACATGCAGGCTATTTTTAAAAAGAAAAAAAAAATACTTTACATGTATCTTCCATCAGCCAATGTTCTGGTGTTGGATATGTAGTTTTAAAAATGGGATTGTAGCAACTCTTCATATCAAAGTAAAATGCTTGTTTTTCATACAGGAATTACAGAGTGTAACATAATTGGGCTCAGTAAAATGAATTCAGCATCTCTCAGAACAAAATCATTGAGCCTACTGACTAAATTTAACAGCCTAATAGAAATATGCAGGTGAAGGTACAATTAATTTTAATTACTAGACTATACATTGTTAGTTGCACAGCCATGAGTAAAATTAAAATGGCAATCACAATTAGAAAATTGCAACCTCATTGTGCAACAAATTAGTCACAAATTAAAAGTCCAGGAACTATTATACATCCGCCTTATTGCTTTATGACCATTATTGCCCTGATATGGATTTTATTTCTTTAATGTCTTGTCCACCTCTTTACACCTTATCTTTGTTTAGGATCTCTGGCTCCTTCCCAGGTTGTGAATCTATTAAAAGAAATAACATAGGCTAGAGGGATATGAGTCGCCTGTTCACTCTTGGCAGAAACTTGTAAGTGGCCCAGTCCTGCTCGTGGGTGGCTTACAAAACAAGGTTTGTCATGGGATTATTTCAGTGAGGTTTCCAGAGCAAAGAAAATAGTGTTCAGGGGGTAATAGCTGAGGTCTGTATGTGATGTAACCCTTTTAGAAAAGGTCAGGCCAGTTAAAGAGGGGAATCTAGAGGGAATCTACATTGGTGTATGTTAGACTCTCTCATATCCCTCCCCTCTGTCTGGGCACACATCGCCTGCACAGAGAATTTTAGCTACAGGAGTATTTATGTTATAAGCCCCATTATCAGCTGTTCTCCACACTGATTTATGAAACAAGATCTAAAATTATCCCATCCTTGCGGGCTGAGTTGTGGTTGAAGCTGTCTTTGCCCTGAAACACTTGAGAAGCCATCATGTAGTGGCTGAGCTGAAGTGGTGACTGCAAACACCTGAAATACAGTACCAGAAAACACTCCAGGTGTTCTGCAAGACCACATCTGCCTGCTGTCCCACATCTGGAAACTAGTGTCTGTACCTATCTGGAACAACCAGCAGCTCATATGACCAGGTCTTCACTTGCAAGTACTATGAGACCAACCGCAATCAGCACTGATATAAGTCTAACTTCAGCAGTTTGCAGGGAGAACCCCAATATTGAGGTGACTCTAGGCTGTAACAGATACCAAGATGGCTCTTGTACAAAACTGAGAAGCCACAGAAAAGGCTAAAATAACTTCAGTCTCAATATCTTCAATTCTGTACAAGACACATCAGAGGAGCAGGAAAGAGAATTTCTCATACCAGCATTTGATTTATGGACTCTGCGTTTAGCCTAGTCTCTCCAGTCCTCCTGAAGGAGGTCGAGACAGAGGACTGCATATATTAGGGCTGGGAAGAAGACTATGTAGCAAGATAATTAAAGTTCATGGAGAGGGGAGCTGGGGAACAGGTTTAAAACCAAACCACTGAACGCCAGTGTGATCTCTGTTCTCCACATGGGGTCAGTTCTCTGGGGCCTTTTCTGAGATCACAAGTGCATAGGCCAGCTTGCGTGATTCCCAGCAGGTGCTTTTGCAGTGCTTGGAGAGCTGAAACTCCATTTCAAATATGCAATTGAACAGCTATCAGAGGGTAATGATGTTTAGTCACTACCAATTGGGGCCAGATTTTAATTGATGACCCAGAGGTGAAAGTCTTTATAATCCATTACCTGCTATTGCCAGTTTTTCTTCTGTAATCCTCTTTGCTGTAGTACAAATACTTTGAGAATGGGATATTGAAGTGGGACTGAAAATATGCAGCTGTTTTGTGGTGAGAAAAGATACGTTTGCTATCTGGTTATCTTTTTATATTTAAGGCACAACAGGGGCTCCTTAGTACAGTCCCAAATTCTGCTGTTGACTATTAAAATGGACCTAAAATACAGTTAATTGAAACAACTTATTTGCTTGGTTTTGTTTTGTTTTCGGGTTTTGTTGTTGTTTTTGGTTTGGTATTTTGTTTTGTTTTGGTGTTTTGTTTTTTTAACTACATATTGTTGATTCCAGTCTCTTTTTAGCGGTGCCCTGTGATAGGATGAGAGGTAATGGTCACAAACTGCAACACAGGAAATTCTACCTCAACATGAGGAAAAACTTCTCTCCTGTGAAGGTTATGGAGCTTGGAACAGGCTGCTCAGAGGGGTTGTGGAGTTTCCTTCTCTGGAGACTTTCAAAACCCACCTGGATCTGTTCCTGTGTGACCTGCCCTAGGTGATCCTGCACTGGCAGGGGCATTGGGCTTGATGATCTTCAGTCATCCCTTCCAATCTCTACCATTCTATGACTGTAAATTTAATTTTTATTTTTTTTTCCTTCTGTATTTCCATTTTTTTAACTTGTTCCCAATAGGAAGGATTTCCTCTTATGCAAAGCAAAACTTATCCTGGTTTGCTAAATCAATCACTAAAATCTTTCTCATGCAGCTCTGGGAGAGACCAGAATCTTTGATTAACTGTATATTTATGCAGCTCTTAGCACCTGATTGCACAAATTGCTTGTAGGGCTTATGTCAGGATAGAAGCTGAGGAAAAACTAATAATGTGATTAATGTGTAATTCAGAAGAATTTCTCTCAGAGGTTCGAGAACTTTCTTATCAGTAATTTTCATACCTCAGATCTTCCAGAGTTTTAGAGTTTCTTTATAGGTTAATAAACATGATCTTTCTCTTGAAAATGAGGAGACATAAAAATGAAATGTCAGCTTTAGAATCTATTTGGATGTACTCTGCGTGGTCAATGTTTTGAATGATTTCTATAGCAGTGAGTACATATGATTAGGGAAACATCTATCAGTACTGCTGCCTGGTATCCATTTACTGTAGCACATTCTTTACTGGGAAACAATATGTGGTGTTCCTTCAACATTAACATTAGTAATGCTAATACAAATATCTCTTCTATGACTTTGTATTTCAAAAGAAAGTTATCGCATCAGCTTCTCTGCCTGTAAAATGGGATTCATGCTAAGTCACAATGACATGCTCAGATCCATGCAACAGCCTTGTATGAGGAAAAGGAATATTTTTTGGTTTCTTGTTCATTGAGTCACAAGGTACTGTTAAGACTCTTCTCTCTCCAAGTATTAGGTATCTCTTTTTTTGTATGGTGACAAAGGCACTGGGCATACAGTGGTTTTCTCAGTTGTAGTCTTCTCATTATGATATTTTAGAGGTATTACTGTAGAAAATGTGGTGAACTTGTCTGAAAGAAAATGTTGATGCAAGGAATTACATGCTTTATTTTTCCTTCTGCTCTTTGCTGGTAAGAAATTGGCCTTGCCCATGAGTCAGAAGGGTTTTGGTGTTGAAATGCATGGAAGACCTGCAATACAAATATCTTGTGATTTGGGTCAATAACTTTGCATTAATATTTGCTGTTAGTAATAAGTGGGTAGAGCCTCATGGGAAAGCTGCAAAGATGGAAATGTCTCCTGTAGACGTGTGATCATGAAACCAGGGTCTGCAGCTGACAGAGCAATTGGAGCAGCGTCTTTAAGCTTTACTGTTGGAGTCCTGAAACTCCATGTGACTTTTGAAATCCTTGGCATGGAGGGGAGGAGGGGGAATTAGGGTCCCAAACTTCCCACGAATCTCAGAAATATTGCAAATTTCTTATTCAGACATTTTAATTATGCTGCAAAAATGTAAGCATGATTCTTTGGCTATAGCTGAGAGGAATCCTCATGCAAGCTGGAAGGTACCACTTCACTTAATTCCAGGTACTAAAAACTGCTTAATTTCCCCTACAAAGAACTATTTACAAATCTACATTAATAAATTATTTTCTTATAGTGTAACAGGACTCAACAGGAAACAGGGGTTTGAGCATACACCTTTGAAATTAAGCACTGTAGCAGCTTTAAAAAGTATTCATAGGAACCCTTCATCTCTGATTTTATTTTATATTGTTATAGAGCTCATGCTTCAGTGATTTTCTTTCATCTAGTCATTGGGCTGAAGAAATAACACAGAAAAGGAAACCTCTTGAGTATCTGATGTGTATAGTAAATGGTCATTTCAGGGACCATGCACTATGGGCCTCAGACTGAGAGTTTAATTTAATTGGTTGAAATTAAAAAAACATTCATGCCTCATGAAATTATAACCTTTACCCTTTGTGTGTCAGCTACATCTGACACCAGCCTTGCTGTTTAGAGATGAAATCCCTCCCCTATTCAAATGGAAGCTCCTATGGGACCCACATAAGCCTTGCAAACAGAAGAGGCAAGTAGCTCTAATCTCTAGATCACTACTTTAACCATGGTTAACACCAGCAGCGTTACTTTTAGAAGTTAGTGTGTCTGTTTTAATCTTTGTCATTTTAAAAAAAAACTATGTTTTTTTTGTTATCAGTGTGCTCATATTTCTTTTAAAATGTACATTAAAAAAAAATTGCTTTGTTTCCTTACGGGGGGAAATGAAATACAAGGGACAGAGCTCCACATTTGTGTGTTTCCTGTTGAGAAACTGGGAGATGAGGTTCAGTTTCTAGGTTGGATGCTAATCTGTTTCACATCAGTTCAACTTTCTATGTGATTATGGATGTGTAAGTGTGTGTTTTCTGTGATGTTTTTCCTTTCTTGTTGGATTGGATTATGAAGTAGAACACCACCATTATTTTTTTTTTTCCAGATGTCGGTGCAGTGCTGAGGACAGGGGCAGTGCAACCTTATTTGAGACCCTATTACCATAGTGCCCAATATAACCAATTTTTAATACCATATGTCATGAGGTACAGATGGGATGTCTTCAGTGTTTCAGGATGGAGTTTTTAACAGTTTCCACTGACATTCAAATGAACTTGAGGACCACTGGCTTTAGATTCCTTTGAGGAGTCTCACTATTAGAAATGTGCCTGTCATGTTTTTGAATGACATACTAGATAGTGAGATAAAATCCCTGCAAACTTGTAGGAGACCTGCTTACAGAAGTGCCCTAGTTCTTACTGATGTTCGCATCATGTTCATGCTGACTTCCTGAGGCCCTGCTCAAATATCTTTGTTCTGTGATATGACGGGTACTCAGCTAGTCTGGGTTTCCACAGCAGTTGCAGTGATGGCCTCTCATTACACCAGAACTCTGCCCTGGAAGGCTATCAAGTGATGTGGAAAGATCATTAACCAAGGTGTCCTATTCCTTCTTAGTCTTTTGCTGTCAACAGATGCATCAGTTGGTTTCGGTCTTGTGTATTTACTGCTGAGTTCTGGTTATACTTAAAGTTTTTAAATGCAATAAGAAGTTAAATTGTTCATGGAAATTATTTGGGATCTGGTACACCTTTTATAAAGGAAAATTCACAGCATTTATACTAGCAAAGTGAGTGAGAAGGGACCAGGCAAAAGGGTATAACATGGAGGGGAAATATACTGGGAAATTATTTTCTGAATAATAGAGATGAGAATGAAATGATGAGAGATTGAGCCTGAGTGTGTAAGATGTTGACTTGCTAGTCATAGGAACATGGGGACAGACAGTCGTCAGTGCTGGAGATGTGCAGAAATTATGGAAAGGGAAGGAAAAATCCAAGGAGCAAACGTGTCTGCTTAATTGAATTGAACTGAATTGTCTGCCTCTCTCACCAGTGCAGCCTGTAGGGCTGGTCCAAAAAAATGGCAGGGATGTTGGATTAAGCCCAGCTCTTCTACACAAACTCATTTTAATTCATGGCCAGGTTGTATGGGGCTCTGAATAACCTCATCTAGTTGAAGATGTTCCTGCTCACTGCAGGGGAGTTGGACTAGATGCCCTTTAAAGGACATTTCCAATCCAGAACATACTGTGAAACTCAACTGAACTGGGGAGTGTGTGTCTCTGTGTCTTCCTGGGGGCTGATGTGTTCTTAGGTGCAAGCCTTGTCAATGGCAAGCAATGTGACTAAGCAGTTTTTAATCCTCCAAAGAATCATATGCTTCAAAGCAAGGAAACCAGTGGCACTCATTGATCAATAGTCACCAGGTTTTTCCTGAAAACTGAGGACATGCAAGCTCCTCACCATCTCTGTTTCCAAAAGAAAAACACTAAATAACCTCCTCCCTCTTGTGAGCCCGTATAATGATAGAAGGATAAACCACTCTGATGGAATGTTTGGAGTTGTGGGGCTTTTAGCTCCTCCAGGGAGTGGGGCATTGCTATCTGCAGATTGAATCAATCTGCTTTTGAAGTGTGATGGTGAAAGAGTCCGTACATGATAACAAAGCGACAGACACATCGAGGGAAGAGCCTTGACTTCTTTGAGCATAGATAAGACGGCTTTTTAAAAAGCGAGCAGGCACAGAGCAACTGCAGCCTCACCCAGTAACAGTTTTAATCCTCTCACTTGAGATCGGTAGAAGATTTGGCAGGTAGGAGGATGGGGAAAGTCTCCTCTTGTTATCTAAGAGGAGGACAATGCTATTACAAGTAAGGCAGCAAGAGAATTCTTGCTTGATAATAGAGTTAAGGGGAGCTAAAGGATAAACTCTTTTTATTATTGGGGGAAATAATAAGATTGTCTGAGGCTAACTGTAGTGAAACTTGTTATTCTACCTCTGATTTGCTTGTCATTGGGTCTCTTGTGCACACAACTGCAAAGGGCATTGCTATGTTAACCCATCGATGCGCGGGGCAGTGGAGGCCAGACCAGTATTGTTTGCTTCAAGACACCCCTCTCATTTGCTCCTTTCTTAGGAAATGGCTGTTGAGCAGCAATTTGTTCTTAAGAAGTTGATTTTTTTTGTGTGTGTATGTGTGATTTTTATCAAGAGGCCCATACTTTAGCACCTTTGGGGCTGTGGTGCTCTTCTTGGAGATATGTCCATTTAATGAAAAACACTTTATGTGTACGGATACCACATTTGTGACATGGATCTCTACCATGTAGAGGTGATCTTGGAGAAAGGTGATCTTGGAGAAAGCTCTGCAAGAGATTTCCACAGCCACTGATCCCAGCCACCAGAGGGAAACACAGACACATGCATTAATACTGTGGTCACATGCACCTTCTCCATGTGGGCAGTCTTCTTGGACACCTGAGCTCCCTCAGGGCTTTCCAGTGCTACCTCAAATGCAAACCAGGGTTGACATTTGCCAAAGTCCCAACCAGTTAGTGTCATGGAGGCTGCTGGAATTTAGGTGGGCCCCCTTATCTTTCCTTCTGTGGTTGGTTGGTTAGAAACACTGTGGAAAGGATGAAATTGTGTCTCTGCTAAGTGTGTATAAAGAGTGTGTTCCTTGTGTGCTGGAACAAAATGAGAGTGGTGTAAAAAATGATGTTGCCACAAACACCCTGAAAAGGTTATTACGGACACTGTCACAGAAGTTTCAGTTACCAAGAAGGCAGCGGGTTTAATAACCAAACACCCTTCTGTTCTGAAGAAACAGCTCTTCTTCCTTATAACTGTCTCTGCTTGACCTGGGCAGCCAGTGAGGTAAGAGCTTCTTCAGTCTTCTGGATTTGTTCACCTACTTTGGTAGAAAGATAGTGTGCACCTCTGCTGAAGCCCTTACCTCTGCCTGGGGGTTGCTTTACAGGCTGGGATTGTACCCAAACCAAATACAAATTTGTAGCCATATGAGGTAGTGTTGCCCTTGATTTGTACATATACCACATCTGTTGACGCATTTGAGCATAAAAATCACCAGTAACAAACCCTCCAAGGAAAAAACTCAGTTTTCCACAATTTTTTTTTTTTTTTCCTAGAACTCTGGGTTTTCCCATTTTTAAAAGTAGCAGCACTACTATTTTTTTCTGATGAGCATCATCCCAGGGCATCAGGTTCTCTCACAGTCAGTCATGCTCCAGCCGTTCTGGGATGGGTGGGATGGCAGGCTATTGGACAAGTCATTAGTGAGGGAGCTAACAACAGAGATGGAAGCTTGCCTGCTGGACTGGTCTGGCTGGTGGAATGGTGACTGTCGGGAGATGGTGGTGCTTGCCTGAGCCAGTGGTGTCACATAAGGTAGGGAAGGAGAACCTTCCGGGGCCTGGAGTCCAGGAGCATTGCTCCGTGGCCACCAGCTTCAGGTGCAAGCTCCCTCCACATCCCCTTCACTGCATGGGATGCACATGTTAAAGCTTTTAATGCAGGTGGTTCCCACACATCAGCCACCAAGGGCAAAAATCGAATACCCTCCAAGGAAGGAGGAACATGGGGACAAGTGCAGATGTTTCAGGCCGCACCAAGGCGGAAGGTGAGAGGTTGGCTGTTGTTCTGCAGTTCTGCAAAATATCTCCCTGGAGGAGGAAGGGACCATGCATCTCATTGCATGAGCTGAGCTCAGAGGAATTGCCCATTGTGACAGGAATCTTCAGAAGCAAAACAAAAATGTATCTGTGAGATGAGCAGGAATCCAGAAGCCACCACTGCTTTAAATGCATTTTCAGCAAAATGCCCTGTGCCATCCCTAGAGCCCCTCCTCTTCTCTCCCCAGCCCTCTGTCCTTCCCCTCCCCCTACACACAACTATTTAATTTTGCTCTGGCATGAAATAATAGAGTGCTGTGTATCTATTACAGATGTAAAGAGATTTAGACTGCCACAGGTTTCAGTAGCACATTCAAAGCCCTAACAAAGCTGGGTATAATAGACTCTCCCTGCCATTATCCATTCAGCAAGTGTAATAAATGACTCGGCCGCAGCCTGCCATATACCACCCGGCCCAGATAACAGCTGAAAGGAGAAAATTAAATTTTGCTTTTGTTGAAACATTATGATTTATGTATTTGTAATATAGGCTGCGGTGGGCAATTGGAAAAAAAAAAAGATATTACTGAATATACTTCAGGGTTACTGATTGTACCACAGGCCACTTAGAGTGCTAGAAATGCTGTTCTTCTTCCTGTATTCCTTAATAATAATAAAATCATGCAAATTCTCATTAACCTTTTCACTCATTTTAATTTTATATATTTATTTATTTTAATTTTTACTTCCAAGTCTTAAGCTTTGGCCATTTACTCTCAGGTTCATGAAAAATATCAGAGTGATGGTTTATGGAGACAAGGTATGAAGTACCTAGGCATGTAAAAATGATGGATGTAGGTCAAAAAATCTATATATCATTTTTAGTATTTTTATAATAATTTTCTTTAAATGGGGTGGTTCCCCCCTTCCCCTCCGCCTCTTCTCCACTGCTGTCTTTAAACTTGATGACAAGATATTCTGATATCCTCATCCTTGCAATATCTAGACCTATAAAAATAATTAACTTCTCCCACCTTAGAAATATAGAGACAGAAACAGGAGTGCTTCACCCTGTAATTTATAATATTGCAGCACCGTCCCTTAATGTTGTAATCAGGCCTGGAAAGTCTTATCATGTTGTAGAATATAATGAACTTACTTATTCATTTCAACATCACATTTCATCTTAGTTGTTCTCCACATTACTTGCTCATCCCTCCCCTTCTCTGGAACACTGGCAAGAACATAGAAGTTTTCTCCTTTTTTTCCTCTTTCCTTTTCTTCACCTCCTTTAGCTCTGGGGTTGGGCTGCGATGACAGATCCACCAAGGAGGCTGGAAGCTTGTTTGCCTGGGGTCCCTGGGAATTTAAACATAATAGGTCTTAATATTTTCATGATTTAAAAAATGTATTTATTTTGTGAGCTATGTAAATAGGATATGTTTGGTACCAGTGAAACCAATTTGTTGGAAAAGAACTTGGGAAAGGACGGTGGTAGGACTGGAGCCAGAGGATGCTCTGTGCTTCTTGTTCAGAGCCTTGTGGTGTGTGTTCTTGCTGCTCTGAGCATTTGTTTTCCTTGTGTTGCTACTTAAAGTAGGGTCTGTCAGAAATGTGGAAGGATACATGAGATTGTTCCTTCTTCCTTTTGGCTGGCTGGTGGGGAGTGGAGTCCCAAATGTCTTTTTTCTGACCCTCAAGTCAGCCTGTATTTAATGTCGGATCTATCTGCTTGACCAATATTGATGATTTTGCCTTTTTTTTTTTTTTTTTTTTTTTCCCTGAGGAAAATGCTCTCTTCTGCATCTTGCTAGAGATTTTTTACAGTTTTCTCTTCTCCCGTCAACTCTCCATTCACAAAAAGTCAATTAGTCCCTTTGTATTTCTTACCCTTGCCCAAAATCTGCTTGCCTTGTGAACTGAGAGCAGTCCTCTAGTGGGTGCTCCCACTGGAACACTCCAGGAGAAATACTCGGTAACACTGTACACTCCATAATATCCTAGAAGCTTTAGGCAGCCAGAAAAAGGAGGCTGTACTCACTCTCCAGCATTACTCTTTCCTTTCTGGCTATGGCTTGAGCAGGTCAGAATCATCATTAAGAAGCAGCTCTTGTCCCCTGAAAGATGGGGCAGGTACATGATGCTGACTCATCCTCTCTTTTGTATAGGAGCAATGAAAGGGCATGTTGTAAGCCATGACCATGGGGACAGCCAGTAGATCATCTGCATCTCTTGCATTTTGATGTTTCAGAGCCTGGCACAGGTCTTTGGCATTAGGTTTGGCATTTTATTTTTGTGGAGGGCATATATAGAAAGCTTAAAACCCACCAGTAGAAATGTATTGTGGTTTCACTGTGTTATTTATTTATTAAATCTTGTGTGCATGGGATTAAACATTTAAATAACTTGTGTGATTTTTAGACTTGCTGGATGCCAGGCTGCCATTAGCGTGCATGGCCTGGAAGTTGGGGTGTGCAGGAGATGTTTTATAGCCAGCTGATCTCTTGATCAGGTATTCTGCTAATGCACACTGACAGATATTTTTGTGAAGCAACATTCAGTCTATTTATTGACCCCCTGCCCTCAAATGCATACATACAGCAGAGCACTCCAGCTTATATTTAATGCTGAAACATTTGTAAGTACTGTATATCCTATGATCTATTGGACTAATGAAAAAGAAGGTTTATCACTGCAGTCCAGTGTAAATCTGCGGATAACCTTACTGTACAGTCAATTTATTCCTTTAACAGGTTTATTCCTTTATCAGGTGTTTGTAGAAGGTTTCACCATAAGTACAGCAGAGACATAATTTGCTGTGGGGCAGATTTATTTGTTTCACAGGGTTATTATTTTAACAGTCTGATAATCACTATGAGTATGTTTCACCATTTGGTATTTCTATGTGTATATGCGAAAGTGTGTTTATTCATTCCCTGAACAGGTTCATTTCCTTATCAGCTATTCATTTTAAAGAGTTTTATTACATATGCAGAGTGTGTAGGGTACTACAGTGCAGTAATTTTATTAAGAGATTTATTTAGTGTCAGATATTCATTTAGCTGGGGTTCACCGTAACACAATCATATGCTTTCACCTGGCCAATTTTCTTTGTATCTTGCTGTTTGCTGTAAACAACACTTCCCCTGCACTGCAAATTCCAATTCTTTTTTTTTTTTTTTTTTTTTTGTCATGGGAAAACCACC
>VWZY01007467.1:104966-183974 GCA_013399075.1 Chloroceryle aenea | reverse complement strand
TTTTTTTTAACAGGGAAATCCCTCACACTCCAACCTCTTTTAATTATTTTATTAATCTTTAATATTTTCTACCTCATTGTCAGGGAAGGGAGTTTTGTTTGCAGGCTCATATGAAGTGTTCTTGTTTTAAATGAACAGACTTAAAAGATTCTACTAAGAGAAGGAGGTTTCAGAAATGTTTCTTGATTGCCACTTTGGAATTGCTTGAGTCCCAGCACAGAGTCAGTGACCAGCTGGAGCAAAGCAGGACAAGGATGACGATCTTGAAACGAGACTCTGGTTTATGCAGAAACTGTTTGGCTTTGATGTTTTGCTATGATTTAGTCATTTTTATTAACGTTCTTATTAATGTTTATCTTATCTAATATTAATTCCAGAGAACAGGAGGAAAGAAACTGTTCATAAACTGTAGGTGATGTCTGTCTTTAACTTGGTATAAAATGAAGCTTTAAAATAGAGAAAGAAATCCATCTACATGACTGAGTCTCATCCTGGGGAAAAATACAGTCTTATTCTAATCTTCCTTATGTCCATTTTTTTCAGTCAGATTTTATAGGAGACAGCCTTGGTATTTAGTCAGTGGTTTACCTTTCTCTCCCCATAAAAAAAATGACAATGAGCACTCTCTGCTCAGTGCTCTGAAGTGGCTGGAGGTCTTGGGGATGTCAGACCCTGACCCTGAACATGCCAGGGATCCAGGTGCAGATTTTCAAGCAAGTAGAATCTTTACTTTGAATTACTTATGTGAGAGAGAGGTGTTCTGTAGCAATGTGTTTTTCTGGTCCAAAGCATACAGGAATCGGTGAAAACACCTGAGCTCAGTTAGTGCTGGATCAGGCTCTTAACTGCAGAGGGCTACTTTTAGTAACTGGACAGCATTATAAAATGAACAGGAGACTTCTGCATGGCATTATGCATTTAAATAAATCATGTGATATTTAGACATGCTGAACCCCAGCGTAGCTGCCTTTGGAAGTATTATTTGTCTGACTTCTAGAGGAATGGGTTATCATGCTCAACTGGACTGAAAAATGCAGAAGTGTTTTTGCCAACAATAGAGTCAGTGAGATAATGTTTCATGTTGAGTTTTCTAAGATCAAGTTAAGATCCTATGTAAGTAAAGAACTCTTATGGTTGCCCAGATCTAGAATCCTGAGTCTACATTTAATGTCTATTGGAGATAGAATCTTCTGAAAACTTCTGAGGATCTACACAAGGATATTGAGGTTAACAGTGATATCTGGGCCCTTTATTAATGTATTTTATTGATAGAAATCAGAGATTTTACTTAGAACTTAGCAGCTGACACCTTGGATCAAAATTATATATATTTTTAAAAGTTTAGCTGTAATTATCTTCTAAATATTTATGTTGTTCTCATTATGCACACTCATATTTAATTCCCCAGTACTTTTTAGGGCTTGTGTTGTCTCCTATCTTCTTTACTGCTATTATTTTTCACATCTTACTAGCCATTTGGTGTGGGTTTTTTAAGCTAACTTTTCCTTGAATTGCCTGAAACCTTTTCAAATAACAAGCAAACTATTAAGCATAACAGTATTTCATTCTAATAGAGGAGCAATATAACTTCAACTGTTATCAATACAAGATCAAAACTATTGATCAAGACACAAAAGTAAATCAACATTGGTCTATAAACAGTATAGCCCATTTACTAGATGCAGTTAATATAATTTAAACATTCAAACAGATCATCACTTAGCATTTGCTGCTTTTTTCTTGACAATTGCTTGTCCAACAGTTTAGTGGGAATGGCAGGGTAACCTGCTAAAATCCATTGACAATATATTTCCCAGATAGTTAGAACAGGGAGCTGGTGTTAGAACTGATTAGAACAAAGAACACCTCTTTCACAGAAGTTCTGAGAATGTTTTTCTGTTTTATTCTGGAAGAAATCACAGTTCTTCAAGTATTTTTGTAAAAACAGAGCTATGTTAAAATAGCAGATCCATACTGAAAAGAACTAAGTTTTGTTTTGTTTCATCTCTGAGGTGTTTGGAAAATCCATCCTCGCCTGTGAAACCTTTTTCTTGATAATATCCTTGAAATCAATATTTAACTGCAAAGCATTTTCACTCTGACAAAAATGCATTTTCAGAAGAAAGAATGTTTAATTGAAAATGTTCTTAACAGCTCTAGTCTGAATGAAACTACCCATCAGTTTACTCTTCACTGACTCATTAGTATGGTATTAAATTTATGACTACAGAGAAAAAAAATCAGCTATGGGTAATTGAACCCCTATTGTAAAGAACCGTGTTAAAATGTACTTAGTTATGCTCAAGGCTAATGTTATTTGTTAAATCTCCTAAGAGGGAATTAGCAATTGAAGTTTTGTTTTCATAGTGTTAATTATTACTCTTGATGATGCCATGCAACATCCTTGGCTCACTGTGACTTTTCAGTGAGAGTCTGTGTGCATTATTATTTTGTGTAATGAAACTCTTCTTACCTGATTCTGGGAATTCACTAGCCGTGAGTTTATCCAAAGTTTGAAGGAATGTTGCTGTGGCATCCCTGGTCCTGTGGGAACAAGTCAAGGCTACATGGCCAAGCATCTGTATTTCTGCTGCTTTTCATGCAAGAACTGAAGCAAAACCCACTAATATTGACTGTAAAGAGGTATTCCTTTTACTGCAGCAAAACCACCCTGATTTACAGCTAGCTGCTACAGCAGCCCATTCTCTAGGTTTAATGACACCAGAACGTAACTGCCTGCTCTGCATTGGCTCCATTTCAAGCAGAGACAAGAAAATACTGAGGTTAAGAGAGGAGAGATCTAGACATCTGCAAACCTCAAATCTCAGTGCAGAAATCCCAATGTGAGGTTTTCACTCGGGCTGCATGTTTTACACTGTAAATATGTGACATTGCAGTGTTCTACCAGATCCTTTATCCTTATTCAGAATACGAAAATATATCTGTGTGTGAATGTGTTATGTTTGAGGAAAATGACTGCTGGGAATTTTTTCTTTTCTTCTGATCCAAGTGTTACTGCAGTATAGATAAGAAAGACCTTTCTGGTAGCCTCAGCTGTTTTATTAACAGTGAAAGATTACTCCAAACTGCACCTACTTCAAAATTGGTTTTGCAATACCAAGAAATGGTCCTTGCAAAACTTCCCTTGACAGGTTATTCAGGTGTATCTTCCCCGAGAATTTTGGAAAGAGATAAACTATGAGATTAAGACCATGCTTGTTTTCAGACTGGGATATTTAGGTTTTATGTTCCATATGAGCATGACTAGCAAATGTGTTTTTCAAGAGATGGCCTCTGCAGTGTGGGCTTGTGAGTGCTTTCAGCTTTCTTGATACTCAGAATCAAGACTTTGCATAAGTTTTGTAAAACTTCAGGAAAACTCCTTAGAAGTTTTATTTCAATATCTACAGTGAAAACAACAAATCTGTAGATTTTTAAAAGTTATTGAGAGCATCTTGATTTTAGAAAAATATTTGATGCTAGCCTTATGAAGCATCTCTTAGGATTACATTTATATGTATAACATACATGTAATTCTATATAATAAAAGCAATTTTTTTATGCATATACTTGGAGATCACGCTTACTCAGGCAAATAGTCCATCTGGCTGTAAGAGTCTGCTAGAAAGATAATTTGTGCTTGCTACAAGCCTGGGAATGGCTCAAAGCAGAATCTTTTGTTGAATGAAAGGCTGCTTTGATATTAAGTCTGTTTCAACAGCTGAATCAAGCTAGAGCTTTGTAATTCCTTCTGATTTACAGTATCAGTTTAAAACTGAAATGTTATTTGATCAGATTTGAGGATGTTAACTTCCATTTTCTATAGCACTTTATCTGCATCTGACCATGTCCTGCTGAATAACAATTCACTAAAGAACCTGTATCAACCTGAAGTCATTTAAAAAGGAGAATTATGCAAATGATCTCTCTTTATTTGGCTGTGCAGTGAGAGATCTTTCAAAGAAAAGAATAAGATGTAATTTCAACACACTTAGAAGTGGTGCTTCCAGGGGAAAAGGAAATCTTTGAAGAAGCAATTTGTAGGCAGAGGTATTGTGCTAGAATGTGTAAATTGATGATTATTTACAAGTAAGCCTGTGAAGGAGAGAGACACATGCCACCTTTTATCAACCGGTGGCTGCTGCACAAGTAACAGAAATCGTGATGTTTTTTTACAGTGTCTATTTTCACTTTCATTGCTTGCCAAGGCTGTAATGCTGATCTCTCCATTTAAATTGCAAAACTAGAAGAAATCATTTAATATGTCAGCTTCCTGTGCTGTAGAATCTTGCATGTCTGGAATAGCATTGCTCTGTAATATGTATTATATTTTTTTATGACTCCCAAGTTTATGAATTATCATCAGCCAAACTTGTTATTTGCACCCAAATGAAGGCTGAAGGGAATTCTAGTTCTTTGCACCTCTTCCTGGGAAGGAGCTTGTCTGAGCTTCTTATCTTTGAGGAGAGATTCCAGTACTGAACTGCAGTCATGTTCCCCTTTGCCTGAATCTTCTGCTCCCCTGAGTCTTGTATCTGCCTTTGCCTCTCTCCTGTGGAAGATCAGAGGCACGGCTGGCACCTAGAATCCCCACAAGTGAAAACAGTCATTGAACTCAATTCTTGCCTTGTGGGCATGTTCCCTATAGCTCTGAAAGAGGTTGCAGGTTAGATATCTATGCTCTTCTGCTTGGTAAACAGCAGTTATAAACATATATATAGTAATATATAACCATACTATAAATTGGAACAAGAAGTGGCTAAATGAAAACACATTATTGAAAATGCAGGGGTGAAAACACTTGTTCACAGGTCTTGCAAGGGCTGTTTGGATGCTGGATGTCTTGGAGAGGACCAGTGGTGGCTCAGACAGTACGTTTGAGAATGAAATGGCTGTGTTGACACAATGGCCACAGAAAGAAAACTTGTAAACATCAGCAATTTGCCAGTGGCCAAGGATATGCCTCTCCTGCTGACTGCATCTGGTTTATGGCAGCAAAAAATAGTTCTCTTACATTCACACCTATGACATCACTAGAATGATCAAGCCTGAAGGGCAATTAAGTGGCACAGAAGAGCTCCACATGGAGAGAAAAAGTTCACTCTGAAAATTAGTCAAGATTTTTAGGGCAGGATATGAAATCTCTCCTTAGCCCTTCTGCCACTTACCAACTCAGCATGTAATTGTGTGCTGAGAGCTCAAGCATTTGTGTGCATCAGCCGGACTTCAGTAGCCATCCTCATTTTGGATCTGTAACACCAAAACATCTGTCTAGGCAATGTTAATGCACAAGAGCCCTGATGAGAAGCCCTTGAAAACTTTTCTAGCCCAGTCCTGGGAGGAGAAGAACGTGTTGCAAGAGCAATGAATCAATACACTTCAACACTTCTTGATATATTTTTTTCTTCAAGGGCTTATTAGACTTTTTCTGGATTTACCCTGAAAATCTAAGTAAAACAGAAAATCCAAATTATCACCAGTGCAAGAGACCCTTTCTGCTGTTTTATCTGTGAGAAAAATGCTTTCTTCATGCCAGTCCTCTGATGTACGCATTGCTGTAGATACGCCAGTGTTTAAAGAATGGTCTGTTTACTGTTTGGATAGCTTCAAAGAGAAAGTTTTTTTCCCCCTGGAACAAAGCTTTTCCTTAGCAAGATAAGTACCAAGTGTTTAATAGTGCCTCTCTCTTTCACTCTCAAGATTTCTCTTTCTCTTTATCTCTGCCTACTCATATGTATTTTAAAGGGGACCTGATACACTGGTGTCACACCTTCACACCAGCCTAACAAATGATGCTGCTTCCATTTAATTAATGCAAAGACATTGATACCATTAGGTCAGATGGACCGAGCACTATCTGAGTTACTGCAAATGTCCCCAGCACAAACTCTCCTGAAGGCAGAGAAGGGATATGAACCATCTCTGTGCTTTTGTCCCTCTGGGACCTGACTTCATGGGCTGTGAAAGATGAAGAAGCCAAAGGAGGGGAAAGAACTTAGGTTTTTCTGCTGGGCTGAGTGTGCCACACTGGGAGAGAGGTCTGTATACACTAGCCATTAAGCACCTGGCACTGGCTTGAACATGAGTGCAGAAAAAGCTCCTTAGGACTCAGATATAATGTTGCTGAACTGCTGCATCAAGATACAACATATCTGAAATGGTACTTACTGCAAGTTGCTGCTCCTTGCTCTATGACGCTGCCTTGTAAAAGCAAAGGATGTGTTTCGTGGTACAGGCTGGAAAAAGATGGGGACATAGGATTACTTCTCCCTGTGACCCTCATCCTGGCACATGTGGTCTCAGCCCTGTACCTGTGATGCTTGCACAGGTACCTTGCTTGCTTTTTCTTTCCCTGCACTTCACACATCACCTTCCCACTCTTTACCTGTCTGTGCTAGGCTCTGTCCTTCACAGGGATGGGAGTTGGCCTTTGGTTTCACATCTTCAAACTTGCAGCATCGTAAAAGCAGATTTTTATTTTTTTTTTTAGATCTGGCTTCAGCTTAATCATTCACTTTTATCTCAGGTGTAGGACTGAGTCTTACTGGCTTTCTGGACCAACTCTGGAGCCTTTCTTAAGAAGTATTGTCACATTTGCCATTGAATTTCAAATTTAAAGATACAAACTCAGGCCTTGAAAACATAAGTGAACTTCTGCACAGATTTCTGTCCTCTCTGCCATTGCTTCATTTGCACACAGCTAAGAGAGAATGCAGAAAAAAAATTGCTGCATTATGGAATTTTACCTTCAGGTGTAATTAGAATACATTAAAATTTTTTATAAGCAAATGAAACAATGTGAAAACATCTTTCATAGGCCTTCAAGGTGATTTAAGAAAGTGTTAGAACTACTTGTCCAGAGTGGTGAAAATTTTATTGAACTATTCCATGTGAGTTTAGTCTGGTTTGCAGTTTGGGCTAAAGCCTGCTGGTTTCTTGCTCCCATCTTCTGAGGTTCTATTATTCCTGGCTGGAATGTCTAGAAAATGTTTGCAAATATATAGTACTAACAAGATACCATGATTTTATAATTTTTAAATATATTTGATGTCTTTGGTGACTAACATTTGTTTTATCTTACAGATAGGAAACTGCACATCTATAATGTGCTATTCTATTGAGTAGATTAGATATCAAGCAGGTATTGTAAATGAAGTATGTTTTGATTATAACTATAAATAAACTGAATATCAAGAAAGAGAACTACAGAAATATTTATCAAAAAGAAAGACTGTATAGCTTATAAACATTTGATTTTTCTTTTTTTTTATTGTAGTTTAAATAACTAATCTAAATGTGACTTAAATGTAGTAATTTTCCATTAAACCAACAGATCATGAAGCGCTCCCGAATGAATTGTCAATGTTACTCTAATTCAAGGTGTTTCCTTATGTCTTACTAGCACTGAGATACTTATTTCTGTGAATCTTTCACGTGCTTCTGGATGCTGCCACTTGGCCAGAGTCTACAGTGAGATGTTAGTGTTAAATTCTCTAATGGGACCTGTAACAGGCTCAAATTATTTTTGGTCTTAGCACTAGCTGGAAACTGTTGACCAAAGTAATTTTATTAATTATATTCAGCAGGTTTTGTTCACTCCTGAAATGAAACATGAACAATAGAATGCTTCTGGGTGAAGGATCACACAGATCTTACTAAGACTGATTCCTATCTAATTTTCCCACCTTTCTTGACCATTTCTTATCAAGCTTTACTGGAGCAAGGTCCATTGCTTAGTCAAGGTAGCTGGTCATGTCACGACATTCAGCTTTTCCTTTTGGGTGAATATGTGTACATGTACATATTAAAACTTATTTTAATAGGAGTCAATACTTTTTAATTGCATAATAAAATAAAGAATTGTGGAAGCGTCACAATGTTTGATAGAAGTATTCTGTTTAAATATTTATATTTAATACTGAATAAAAGAGAAGCTAAGAATGACTTTTCTCAAGTAAGAGTGCAAATGATGTATAGATCAGAAATACCATAATGTTGTGGGTTTTTTTTTCCAGTTGAAATATTCTTAGTAGTCTTATATTTTAATTTGATAGATTAAAACAATTTAATCTATTCTGAGTTCAGAATCTCTGCTAATTCTTATCTGGATTATTGCTGATTCTGAGACAATATTCTCTCAGCTTTCACTTACTGCAAGTTTAAACTGAGAAACATACAAAGTGTTTTAGGTAGCTCCTGGAAAGTCATAAACCAAAAAAGTGCCTTTAATGGGAGAGAGGTGTTTTGAACTGTGTGTGTGTGTGTATGAATACTTGTGTGACTGCTACATACAGGGATGGGCCTCTGCCCTGCAAGTCTCCCTGCCCTTGTGCAAAGAGAAGAGCAGAGGGAACAAGGGTTCTTGGTGGACTCTGCAACTTCCAGAATGAGAAGTATCCTAGTCATCCTTTCTCTTGGAAGCAACCTGTGATTAGGCAGGAATAGGTTGTTCACTTTTAGCTGCAGCAGTAGCCAGAAGTAGGCCACAGAAAACAGAGCAAAGCATTTGGGTTGTGGGCCACTCACCAGCTACTTTGAAAATGAGAGGAAATAGGTGTGATCTGTGCAATGGATGAGTTGTCCTCATGGACCATCTGCTGAACAGGTCTGCAGAACATCAGACTTCATTCTTCTTTCTGTGTCTCATATAAGCCATGGTGAGAACTAGGCTGCATATTAAAGGGTGCACATTGTCATGTCCTGCACCCTTGGCCCAGTGGAGACTTCAAATCTTGGATTAATCAAGCCAAAACCACAAACTGACATGACATGACAGAGCCCCTTGCTTCTGGTGTGTGATTCAAGCCACTTGGAAGTCTGGACAAGAAGGCAGTAGAAGGTTGTAGGGTATCTTGGATGTAGGGAACTGAGGAAGTGAGAGATTGTTAAATAAACCAGATAACTATTGTCACTGAAACTGGTAATATTTCTGTTCCCCCAGTGCCTCTTCTAAAAAGATTAAGTCTCTTCAGTTAGGGTCTAGGACAGATTGATTCATTGGTGGTGTACATTCATGCACTCACTTGGGTGTGATGCATTTGGACTGCAGTGTTTGGAACAAGTTTGTTTGCTCTGGAATGCAAGTATATTTTATGCTAGGATTTACATCTCTGCTATATCCGAGCAGATTGCCATGCAAAATGCCAGCACCTCCTGCATTCTGCTGCTCAGTTGCTAAACAAAGAATACAATAAGCTTATCTTCTCCAAACTACAAAGAGGTGCTTGCAAATCAGAGCTTTCGCTTTTACATGGGTTAATGTTTCTGTTGTTATGTTAATTGTTCCTATTCATTCCTTACTAAGTCTTTCTAAGTAAGCAGGGATAATTGCACACGATTTAGAATATTGCAACACAACAAAGAAAATGTCCTTCAGGTTAAAAAGGTTGGGACATTAGTATCAATGCTTTTACTTAAGTAAAAAAATACAAGAAGATGTGCAGTTATTTTGTAATAACACCGAGCTCAGGGAGTATGGTGAGTTATTAGGCCTTTTGTTGTGCGCTTTCTCACCTAAGAGGCTCAGGTAATGAAGGAACAGGGATAGAATTTCTGCACTTTATACTAATTCCAGTAGAGATTTTAAAACAATAATAACAATGGTGACACAGGCTCCCTAGCTTTATACTTAGTTAATTTTTCCACACAGTAAACACATGTACATGTGTACATGGACAATATAAACATGTGTACTTGTTTATATGTGTATATACATATGTATGTAGCTGTAAAAGAAGGTCTGAATACGTTCATGCCTGATTTGTATTAAAGGTGGAAAGATTTGTGATGTACTAATGAAGGCTTTCATTAATGAGCAAAAGCCAATTCTGATACCTTTAGTAGCATTGTATCTTTGTCAAAATATATGAGCATTCACAGAATAAAATGGTCTCAGGCATAATGGTCTGCAAGTCCCAAGAAGTTGGTTCTGTCACATGCTAAACACACTGGCTCCAATCCAGTACTGCATTTGAGCCAGTGCTGGACCTCAAGGCTCACAGGACCATTTGTGTCCTCACAGGTCAGTGCTTTGATGAAGTGGAGACAGAAGGGTCAGCACATTACAGTGCTCAGCCTTTGCTGAAATAGACTTGAATAAGAAATAGAAGACACACTAAATAGGATTGCATGCAGAAGCAGTCTTGTGAGTAAAGTACTGAAGCAGGACAGCAGTTTTCAGGTATGAATACATATAACTTTCAGTGCATCTATTACTGGGGGGCATGTGTCTCTGGTGGGTTAGTTCACTGCATATCAAGCTGTTGCACAGCCTTCCTGCCTCAGTGGTTTGTTACTGCTGGTATGTTCTGCTGGCATCTTCTGACTGCAGTCTAAACACATGGTGTAGGTTTGGCTTCCAGCTGTATTTGGGATGGCCTGTGGCCTGAGCTTGCTACTCTTTACGATGCTTCAGTTGTCCTGCAGTAATGGGAACAGAAATGAAGGAAGAGAGGGACTGCGCTGCTTAGGAAATGCTTGGATGCTGTAGTGGTGGATGTCAAGGAAATGGCATATTTGAAGTGTTAAGAATCTTAAGAACATGTGTTGGATAATGTGGTAAATTGTAGCATGATGTGTTTAATTTCTTTGTTTGTTTGTTTAGTTTTAAACTGATAAAAATATGAAAATGCTGGTGACTGAGGTAAGTTTGCTTTTCACAAGTAGTAACAGAAAAGCCCCAAGTAGCAGAAAATCCCCAGAGCTATTATTTTTGCTTGCAGCACATAATTCATGGAAGCTTGCCCACATTTGCTTTCCTTGTATTGAATGTGATCAAGTTTTGACATTTCAGATGTTTTAATTTATAGGCAGAATATATTTGATAATATTCTCCCCCTTACTATGGGAAACAAATTTCTGGTTGATCTCCCAAATACTGTTCCCTCTTGGCATAACTCTTTTCTGCCACATTCCAGTTTAGGCCAGGCCCACTGCTGGTATTGCAAGTTCATAGATGAAACATAGTCTCCATGATGTGACAGAAGTAACACAGGGATAACTCAACTGTGCTGCTCTAGAGAGAATGAAATTTGATATCGTCAGGTACCACATATTTATGAAAAGCAAAATAAGGAAGAGTAGGTTTTTAAACAGTTGTTTAGTTTATTTTTTTATTTTTTTCAATATTTATTTGTTATTAAATACAAAGTTCCATAAAAATAAACCATTTTAAAGTATTTGAGGTATTTTATTTTACAGATTTTCTGGAGAAAGTAATTTTGCATTTAAAAAGCCTTCCTTTTAATGCACAAAGAGTGAGAAATGATTGATTGCTGTTTTTTTGTAAAAGAGCAAGGTACTCCTGCTTAACTATACATTCTACTGTTCATAAGTTGTTGAAAGAAAAATCAAGAGATACGCAAAAGAATTTTCAGGTGCGGTTGTTTAAAAAGTCTACAGGAAATTAACATTTGCAGTTGTTAGTTTTTCTAAGAAGTACTAACAGTGACCTAGTAACTCCAATCTCCATGACAAATGAGCCCAGATGATCCATATGAACCCCATATCAGAAACTGTGTCAAGTAATTCCACTTTGCAAAACTGCCAGCACAGTTTCTTGGGGCAGGACTTTGCCTGATGACTGCTAAAGGGAGAGATGATTCTCTGTCACCAGCCCTATCAACTAACTGGTCTTCTGTCTTCCTTTTCAGAGAGGCCTTGTGATTCAGGGATAGCAGGCCACTTGTTTCAGGGCTTAACATGAAGATTTTTATATAGCAGAGGTTACTGAAGCATTTATCTTTTAAAAAAATAGCATACATATACAGAATTGCAGTGCATGTATTTTGCAAATGGGTCTGAGAAATAAGTAAGTCACTTTTGGGGCTTTCCAACCTTAATAATATCTTATTCTTGTCTGTTTTGCTTATATGAGCTATTCTGCTGTATGTATTTCTTGTTTTGAAATTTGGGGAGATATACTTTTTGTTCCACTGTATTGCATCAAGGATATTTTTTTTTAAGAGAATTGATTAAATTGAACAAGAACTTCAAGATACTAAAAAATACGTCACTCTTAAAATATGGAACATTCTTTGAAGACTTTACAGGATATAAAAATATCAGGAAACAAATTCTGCTAGATGACAAAAGATGATCTTATTCTCTATCAAGGACAATGATAGAACAGCAATCTTGGACAGATTTGATATACTTTGAAGAGTAAAGACTGTTATCAGTAGGAATTCAAGATAAAGTTTGCTGTAGAAAAACCCTACTGACAAACTTAACAAACGCCAGCACTTCCTATGCCACAATATACAAAATGAAGTGGTAAAGCAAGCAGCAGAAGGCTAACATTAAAGGATGGTAAAATGGAACAGCTCCTGTTCACATCCTAGAAATAAGAGCATTCATAAGGTCTATTGAAGAAAATGTAGATCTCATTTCCATACAGATGAGATATAAAAGAAAGCTACATTTCATAAATCCCTTGGCCTTACCCCTACAAAGTTTAGCCAAGGAACCAAGTCAATATATAAAAAAATACTAGATTTTCTTTAAACCACAAAAAAGAAAAAATCAGACACCCTTTTGATCAAAATTCTCCACAGTAGATTAACTCCGAGTGATAAATGAACTACCAGAGAAGATGAATGAATGGCGTGAACCCCTGTATATACTATTCACTAACTGTGAGAAAGATCTTAATTCAGCTGAAAGAAACTCTGTCTTGGAGCCCTGTCAAACTAAAGAGGCAGAGCATGGATGATTACATTCAGCATCTAAGAAACTTCCGTGTAATTAAATCAACTATGTTATACTTAACTGTGGAAAAGCTCAAAAGAGAAAGCAAGAGGTACAAGGTAGAGAGATCTCTTCTGCACCCTTGAAGGCTAGACCACAGGAGGAAAAGGACTCCACTGTAATGGAGAGGATGAGGAGGTGAGGGCTATTTAGGTAAATCATGGAGAACAGACAGTGGAGGTGAATTGGTAGAGGAGTGGGTGTAAAGGTTGGCACAATCAGAAAACCAATCAAATAAAAAAACTCCAGAGGCTGATGACAAGAAATATGTACCAGAACTGCTTTGAATACAGACCTGACTGAGCATATACCTAAAGCAGAGTAGGATAATACTTTCTTATAAGTACAGAATTGTGGCTCTGCTGATTTATTAAGAAAAATAATTTCACGGTGTAGCACGCAGTGTACTCCCATTCAGTTGAAGAGTCATTTTACTTGAGAATTTTACCAAGATACAAGTATCTGGTGCAAAATTATCTTCCTTAAAAAGCAATTGGCACATGTGTGGTGGAAATCTGAGAGTTGGAGCCCAAACTGTTTATCTTGAGTTCAGTTTTCACATGGGAGTGTTTCCTCTGGCCAGGACCCTCTACAATGTCTTGGTTCCTTCTTGCTGTCCCCTCTACTGCCCATCAGCAGGAAGGAGGTTCAGGTATGGTGTGCAGACTTCCTCCTAACCTTGGGGAAAAAGCATGGTCTGGTCAGGTTCATCATGACAATTTGACAAGGAAGGTAAAGGAGAGAAGGTGTTTGTCTGCGAAGCTGTTCTTGCAGCTTCCCTTTCTCCTGGGTGCAAGTGAAGCATGAGTGTTGCAGAGAACTGAGGTGCATACGCCCTGTTTTTTGTAATGTAGCATATTTCTACTGATAAAGGGCAGACATTTAGCAGTTTCTAGCTAGCCCAGTTATGCTACAACTAGTAGATAATATCTGTGTCTCCTGAATTTCCTTTCTGCTATTAGAATATGTTCTTTCAAATAGCAAACTGCCTATCACTTACTAATCTGGCCATTGTGTAACTAATACAATAAATATGTCTCCTGTAAAGTGCAGTGAAGTAATGAGCAATTTAATGAGTTAAGCAAAGAAAGATAGAAAGTGAAAATAAGAAACCATGGAAACTAGCTCACTAATCCTAGCAGAGTGCCAGCAGACTAATGAAGACAGACGGAGAGCGAAAATGAGAAAAAAAAAAAAAAAAAAGGAGAAACAGCTCACTGAAAGGAGAGATTCAAGATATGTGTGTCTTTAAAAGATTTCTACATTTGCTCTTTGCAGTAAGCCAACATTTCACTTTTCTGAAACTGACAGAGAGTGTTTTGTTCTTAAGGAGAGTGAGTCAAAAATACTGTTTGCAACCAGATGCTTTAACTCACCTTTGATTTCTTGGTCTCCTATCCCAAACCAAGTAGATGGTACCATCTAGAGATGTTATTTAGCTGACCTCTCTTTCCTTCTTCCCTGTCTTCCCCCAGATTAAGTAGTGATGAGTCAACACCAAAACTCCGTGTCCTGTACCCTCTCAGTTGTGATGGAAAGTCTCCTGCCTTTCCTGGTTTGTCAAAAACTCAAGTTCAGGGGAGGATGGTTCTTGCCTGGGGTCCATTACAAACCCAGAGGCACTGTTGGAAAAATAGGGGTCTAAATCTGACCTGAGATCTCTAGGCTAACTTCTAACTAATGGAGAGACATAGGAGCTCCAAAAACGCCTTTATTAGGGTTAAATGAATTTTCTTTAGAGTACCTTTCTCTTTAAAAAGAGGTGAATAGTCTTGACTTGGTGTCTAAAGGCTAGGACAGGTGAACCTTGTGTCCAAATCTCAGGGATTACTATCTAGGGAGGATTTGTCTTTTGGTCCTTTTGATTCCTGTTACTGGTAAAGTGAAGATAAAAGTAGATAAGTGGTAAACGGATAATTGCATTATTTTAATCAAGCAAATAAAGCCTAGTGTTTGTTTGGAACAAAATCATTGTTTAAATATTAAAAAAAATGTTATTGAAAGTATTTCCTACTTCTGAATTGATTTCATCTTAAGAGTATGGGGTGGCAGCTGTTGAAAACAGCCACATGAACTCCTTTCTGCCACTCATTTTGGTTGACTTAATGGTCAGCATTTCTGTATATCCAAAATCACAGCACCCACAGTCTGTAGGATGCTACTACCTAATGCCACTTCAGGGAGAAGACCACTTTTTCTGAAACCTTTTTAAAACTGAGTTATAGTGTATCCTTCATTCTTCTAGGTAAAAAGTAATCTTTTCTTTTCCTCCCCTTCCCTTCTTTTCTTTTCCTCCCCTTCCCTTCTTTTCTTTTCCTCCATAATTTTATATATATATGTAGAAGAGACTACCTCTGTAGCTGCTGAAGTAAAGAAGCTAAGTGCAAACCTCTGTAGCTGTGTGTGACCACATCCTAATCCAGTGTGTGCTATGAACCCAAATATGACTGGTGCTGGAATTGGAATTTCCTCATCTCCCTTTTCCTAGAGACTGTAGCACCACAACCGCAGCGTTTCACAGCATAGTTTTTGCCTTTAATAATACCTTGGAGCGAACAGAGCACACGTCTGTTTTCAAGATGTTCAGGGGCATCTTGAGAACGTGTCAGGTAAATGAGGCTGTTTATGAGAGGTCTGTTAGAGCCAGTTCAATAGTATGTAATTTAAGACTATGTTTTAGACTGAGGATGGGGACTCTCATGTAGTGGGTTAATACATACATGACCTTTAGCACATCCTGACCTTCCTCAGCCTGAGATAATGTTCCATAACAAATTTATTGTGTCGGGGAGATGATTTGTCAGCCAGCAGAAGTAACTGGTAAGAACAAAAGGTGGTAGGGACTGAGAGGAGCCTGACATTTGGGAATGCTCTTTTATTTATTCTCTGCATCTAGATTGTAATTTTTTATATGCAGTGTCTGAATCTCCACCCATCCTGTGTCTGAGCACTAATGGAGACTTCTTGCTTTACATATCTTCTGCCTGATCTTGTAGTTTGTCAATGGTTGTCCCTTTACACTATAAGCTGTTGAGAGCACAGACCCTTGTCCGCTTGGCTGTGACCTGCTGCTGCCCAACAGCAGCTGTATTTATAATGCTATGTAAGTTAATAGGTAATAATTCATCCATAAAATAAATTCTCCTTGGTCAGAAGCTTGGCAAGCAATAAGCAGCTTCAAAGAATTTTTTGTACAATAAATTCTTCATAAATAAAGATATGTATATCCATTCTGACTGTAAATAAACCCTTCAGAAATCAGACTGAGAGAATTTGAGATTTTAAGTCACTTCATTGCACTGTTTTTATTTTGTCTGAGACATCTAACAGAGGAAAGCTTTTTATGACCAGCACCTTGCAAGTTTTTAAATAGAACTAGGGTTTTTATCAGAGCAGGGAATAAGCCTAAAGAAAGGATATGTAGTGAATGTTTACTTGACTAGAAGTGACATTGTCAATGGTTGTGTTTCCTTTTTTCAATTGCTCTGTGAATGTTTGTAGGCCTCACCTTTTATGTATTACCTAAACGTATTAGAAATTTTATGGAAAATGACCTTTGAAGAAGTGGGTTCTGTTGCTTTAGGACTTGCCAGCCATCTGCAGCAGCACAAGCTATGAAACACAAACATGCTGAATGTCGTGTGTTCAGTAACACCAATCTGCACTGGACTTCTGAATATGAGAATTTGCAACTGATTAGCCACAGATAATCTGCAGTACTAATAGACCAAATAGAATTATCAGCAAGAAATGTGGTAAAGCAAGCATTGGTGAGGTTTTGGGGTGCTGTGTTGTTTTCCTTCCTTTTTCCCTTACTGCACTTTCTCTTTCGGCAAAATGAGAGAGAAAACATGTAAAAGTGAAAGAGAAGCCAATGAAATAATATTTACTGATACAATATCTGTTGGGTTTGGAAGGAAAATTTTTGCTTAGTATTTTTAGTTGCAGTCATTGAGATTTTATTTTTTAAAAGGACTTATTAGTTATAAATATTTCACCAGCTATTAGTATCACCTTTTTAATTTTTTTTTTTCCCCATGGCATCTAGACCCTCATGGTCATAGCAGCTGTTACAAACACTTCACTTTAACATAGCTCTTTGCATCACATTTAAAACATTATAGATATGACACAGAATGAATTGCCTGTCTTAATTCTTTTGCAAAGGACAATGGTGTTAATTTAAGGATCAAGTTCACCTATACTTTTCTGAAATTAGCTCAGAAATTATATGTCTGCAAATATAATGCTGCTCTCTCTGAGTAGTGCTGCTACTGAGCACATTAATAAATTATTGCTGTCTCCTATGATTACAATAAAATATTTTAAAATGAAATCCAAAGATGCAATTAAATTAATGGACTCAATGAGAAATATAAAGCTATAGGATGTTGAGGTGTAAAAGGCTATCTCATGGTTCTGTGAACCTTTTTGAGTATCAGATGGATTTTCATTATCAAGAAATCTGAATTCTTTTAAATCCCACACTGACATTAAAGGCAGGATACCATGAAAATAAAGCTTAATATTAAGATACATATATACTCCAAAGCTAAGAGAAGATTCTCATTCTTGGACAAGCACTTCAAGCTCAGAGAGCTCACTCTTATTTTTCAGTACATTCTTTCCTCCTAGTCCCATTTGATGAAGTTCACTCACTGATTCTCTCTTTCCAGAGTCCTCAGAGAAGCATCAGAAGTGACTTTGAGAGTTGCTGTGAAGTGGTATGAATAATTCTTATTCTTGGAATTAATTTTCTTATAATATAGAGCCTTTCCAAAAATCATTCTAATGCAGTTACACTGTATTGTTGTATTTAGATTTAGGAGTTCAGACAGAAAGACACAAGTACCTTCTTGAGTAATAGCACTGCTAGGTGTCCTTACTTGGAGTATCTCCCCTTGAAGGACACTGGATTTTTGCTGTTGCTTGAAGTAGGAATAGTTAATTGTGTTAAGGCTCTGAGCCCGAATACAGGAGAACAAATGAAGGCTTATATTTTAATTTTCATTGGTGCAAGTCACTGTATTTGAAGGGCTGAGAATTTGATAGAGGAAGGATCCTATGGTGTCAAACTGATCTCATGACTACGGATTATGTTTCTTATGGTAGTGTCTTCCTGGCAAATTAATCTTATAATGGTCAGCATTGATTGTTCTTTTCGTCAAATGTTATTCTATTGTTCCTGAAGAATAGGAAGAATTTTTGCAAGCTCGTTATTCCTTAAATAGTTTTCCAGTGACCTTTCAAATATTTCAGTGTATTATACGAGTGATCATACATAAGTATCCACAAAATAAATCAGCCACAGTGGTTCAATACTGTTTTAATTGAATTGTCTATGTATTTAAATTGAAATAGTCAATTGCAGGGGTATATTTGCCCAGGTAGCCCAGCTTATAAACCAGATCTATTCTATATCTGACAGAAAGAAACCTGCATAATGTTGCAAAGCTAGGACCCCTGGGTATTAGATGTGCATCTTTCTGTCAGCAGACTGCCCCTTTAAACTGGTCGCAGAGAAATAACGGTGCATTTATAATTTAGCTTGTCCTGAAGGAGAACTCTCCTCTGTGGGAGGATCCTCTTTAATTACAACCTCACAGTAATAAGATGAGAAATGAGCAAGCAAGAAAGTACTGCTGGAATGAGACATGATAAATCAGTTTGTCCAGGAAGCACGTTTATACCAGATCTATCACCACATTCAGCACGGCACTATCTTTCTTATTTCAATAAGGAAATCTCATGAAGAAATTTTAATTGCATACTATTAGGTGAAAGTCAATGTCCCATAATGAGCAAAGTGAAACCTGCATTTTTTCTTCTTTTATCTTCATGCTTTGAGTTCCCAGGGATTAACACAAAATGATTTGCCCTTAAATTGCACCCTTTTTTTTTTTTTTTGTTCATTTGTCTGAAGGATGTAGATTTTAAGTAATTTAAAAGGCACCAAGCTTTTGCTTCATGCCTGCAAGTTGGGAGTCAGAGGGGAAAAAAATTCCAATTTTCGAAGTCTCCTATTGTTAAGGGTGACTGAATGGCAGCCTGCAATTATATGATTTCAATGTAATTCATTCAGTAGGGAAGAGGTTGGTTCATAGATGCCTAGCTTAAAAGATTGGCATTGCTGTGTGATTAATTTCCAAACTTTGGAGGTATTTTCAACAGCATACAATGGAAGCATGTGACAGTGACATTTTCTGGATTTGTGCTAGGATTGCTTTATAATTGAAGTGCTAGGCTTGTGGAGATCACATTATCATTGGAGATTCATTTTTCATAGGGTGACTGTATGTTTGTGTGTAAATATATATAAACATGCATCCATAAGCATACATGTGCATATATGTATACGTGAGCACACGTGCATGTGATGTGGAGCTGTACAGGGGGATTTTATTATTCAGGTGTCTTCACAGAATACTTGCACTTGCCCCATTCACATTGATTTTCAAGAGTTACTTTTTTTTCCTCTTTCACATAGGAAAGGTAATGATGAGGTTCATTCTTGAAAGAGTTGTAATTTAATGCTTGATTTAGGATATTTAAAGAGAAAAAAAAGTGTTTGTTTTTAGTGTGAGCTAAATTTGGGAGTTATAATTACAGGCAAAAAAAAAAAAAAGCTATTATGGGCAACTGGGAAGTACTTTCTCTACAACAAGTGTTTTTTGGTCCATTGTTTGTTATGGTCAATGGATTCCCTAATTGCTTATATTTAAAGCTGTGCCAAATCTTCATTATCAGCCCTCAAACCACATGAACCTTACCCACACAGAAAAGAGCTGAAATGAAACAGAGTGCTTTTGACTTTCCACCAGAAGAAAGATACACTACATTTCTGACTCAAAGGACAAAGGAATTGCAGGCTACACTTTCAAAAATTTAAATCAAAAAGTAGTATATGTAACTTGTCTCTCTTAACTGAGTTTCATAGTTAAAAACATACAGGTTTTATACTGAATGTCTTGACATAACTAGCAACCAGAATCATCCGTTAAAGATACAGGCTATCATTTTTGTTATTTGTATGACTCTGTGAGGTCAGTATGAGGAAGGATGTTACACTGAGGGGGAAACCTAGAGTTAAAGCTGGCAATGAAGCGTGGCATTGATTCTAGCTGAAGAATTTCTGATAAGATTATTTTTGTCAGAAAAAGGAGATTGGCTATTGCTTTTCGCTGGAAAACTCACCAATTTTGTAAGAAAAGCTTCTTGAGGTGCAGATCTTAGGGTCAGGTCCATATTCTTTCGGTTTCATGAAACCTTATGAAAGTTTTAGGATTCAGAAACACTTTTGAAGTCATGGTAGAGAAATACGCCTCTCTAAACACAAATGGTTCCCTCTTCAAAACCACTCTGAACTTCAGATCAGTATAAATGTCTTCGGGAATGGGATAAACGAAAGGAGTAAAAATACAAGAAATTAAATAAGTGCTTTCAATATTTCTCGCGTGGGAAATATTGTTGACTGCTTGTAGGCTTTGGGTGTTTAAACTCTACCCAGCACCAGTCTTATCGTCTCTATTGCTGGCCTGTAAAAAGAAAAAATTAAAACTTTGGGAAATAAAAACTCTTACACAAGAAATTTTCCCCAAAAGCTGGGGAAAAAATACGTTGCAGTGCCAAGATACTTATGCACTGTCCAAGTACTCTGAATTTGTATGGTAATCAAAAGTCCTGGGGTTAACCCACCTGGGTCAAGGCAGCCTATTCCTACTTTTTATTTCTTACCTGGTTTTGACTTATGATGCCAGGTGGTGAATTGCTTCCCCGGTTTGTGGATGGCATCTCTCCACCTTCAAGCTTGTACAGCATCCCCATGCGTTACATAGGTTCCTTGTTTAGCTAAAGTACCCAGGAGATTTCCAAGGGGTGGTGACATCTCTATTCATCTGGGTCTCACTGTGTTTTCTGAGTAACCCTCTCCTCAGGATGGGGTCTTTAGGAGGCCATGATATTATAGGGCTAGAGATTGCTTTTGGCATTTCAGTAAACCAGGGTCATCTTGTAAGTGAATCCAGCATCGCCACTGGAAAGTGCTGGGAACATGAAACAGCTGTGAGCCAGCGTTATGAAATGATAAAAGCTGTTAAAAATGTCAGATTGCTTGTCTGGTCCTGTTGGCCAAAGGCAGCAGAGCAAAGAAAAGGGGATGGAAAGGAGGAGATGGGGAGACTCACATGGGTTGTTTCCCTCCCTTGGTGAAAGGTAGGCTTGTGTGATGGACACACACCATGTGAGGGAAATTCAACTCTCAGTATGAAATGATTGTCTATTTGTTCTGCTTGTGGAGCTTCCATTAATGCCAGTGAGACTCATGGAAAGAGTTCTGAACGGGAAGCCAAGAGCAACTGTGATTCAGAGATGAGCAATTTGCCCCATAATGCGAAGATAGTTTTATGAGCTGTTTTTTCAAGTTGCTCTACACTGAAATTTTAACTCCTCAAAAATGACCCATTTGTACAGTCACCTGGTCCCACTACATTACATAAACAACAATGCTTTGGGGTTTTTTATTGCACGCCTTCTGGAATGTTAGGGATACAGGACTGCAAAGGGTTTACAACATAAATCCAGACTCTTTTTACCAGAAGAAATGACATTTTACAATGCCTTTCATAGAACATTTCATATTCTTTTTTTCTGTAATTTCCAAGGAATTCCAGTGTTCAGCAACAGCTATTTCAAAATAATTTCAATTTCGACAAAGATGCACTCAAAATAGGCTCATAATATAAATTAAGTGGTGGCAAGTGTCTGTGATTTGGCTCATGATATGGAAGAAAGGGCTAAATAATAGGCTTTCCATAATTTTCTATAAAAACAAACAGGTTAACATTTTTTCCCCTTTTACTAACTCTATGGCAAATAACAAATAATGGCTAATTGACAATGATATCAGGTGTTTATGTACTATTTCTTGACAAATTTGGTGTGTTCAAGTATTGACACAGAAAGTGCAGATTTTATGCTTTTTTGTTGTTGTTCTAGAGAACATACATAGTGTATGGGCAAGTTGAGACAAGCAGCTAAAAGCTGGTCTTATAATGATGCTTGCTGTCAATTATTTTACAGTTACTGACATTAAGAAAAAGGGAAGACTTCTGAAATTCTGCCCATTCTCCAAGACGAGAGAGAGCAAGGATGCTGGAGTAGTGAGAGTGGATGATGTGTCAAAGGAGAAACAAAATAGAGAGAAAATTGGTGAAAACTCATTTCCAGTATATGAGATAAATAGGGGAATTTTACCAAATCGCATGCAGTACATAAAATATGCAGCTCTAAACTCGGACAACTGTATTACACTGCTGATCAGGAAAGGAAAGAAGGCATTTTGAATGATTCCTGACAAAAGGAGAAATATGCCAAGCTATTATTTTATGACATTTAGCATATTTATTCATGTTGCAGTAATGTAAGTGGAGATTTTTCATTTAAAATGAATGAGTCTGGTGGAAGTTGGTACTACGTGGTGGCTGTTGAGTGGCCTTGATGTCATGGGCTGTGAAGGTACCTGGACTCAATCCAGTTCCTGTTCTCTGCTACTGGCTTAAAAGAGCTGTCTCTCCTGTGCCACCACCTATTTCCAGAGTGTCACAGGGATGAAAAGATCCGTGAAGCTCTGTCTGTCTCTCTCAATGTCCCTCTGGTCCGAGGAACATCCTAATCCAGTTAGAGAGTAAAAAGGAGACTTGCACTAGCTGTAGCCCTGTTTTCAACTGCACTGTTGAGTGAGGCTGGCACTGCTGGGTTAAGAGAACCTGCTAGATGCTTACCAGGGTGAATGGTTTATGTTAACATAGCTGCTTGGAAGAAATTCCTCCCTTTGCAATATATACAGGGGGTTTATTGACTTGCAAAACTACCTAAATGAGTACTTTGTGATCCACTGTAGCCCTTTAACTGTACTAAGGCTGCTTCTTAGTTTTATCTCTAGTTTCACATTTGAAGTTAAAACTCTCAGTGTGGGCACAAACTTCTCTCTTTCAAGTATTTCTTGCTTTCGCGGACGGTACAACTTCCTATTGTAGGAAAATAACTCTTGCTGTAAATATCTTTTACTTTAACACAGAAGCACAGCTGAGCAGGACATAAACCAGAGTACATGCTAATATAGAAATGCTTCAATTTTGCCTTATCTCAATAAGTGACTTACTATTACACTGTCTTCTTTGTTATAAAAGTTTTGAATTTGTTCAAACGACTGCTACTTTGAATGTGCAATTATTCTGAAGTCCTATCTCTGAAATCTATTGAAAGCCTGTGCAATTAGCAAAACTCTTTTCCAGTGATAAGTCTATTTTGTCTTCTTTCAGCAATATCAAAATAGCAATCACTGATATGTGATACAATGGTGCAAAGCTCATGCTGAACATAGTGGATGTATGTACTTAAGATAAAAGGTCTTGTGTTTTAAACCCACATCTGTTGTGTTTAACACATCCTACATGTGAGAGCATCTGCTAACTGCCAGAAGTGTTTGCTTCTGGAGGAAATTATCTGGTTTGTAGGTGTAACAGTTTCTGTGGTCTGTAAACTAACCATCAGATTATCACAACAACTTTGATAACTATGAGCAACTTTGTTCATACAGTTTTAAAACAATATTATCAAATTCCTTCAAGTACTATGCCTTTGATATGCTTTGGAGGACTTGGTTACATGAAATAGCAAGAACAGATTTTTTTTTTTTCTTTAAAGGTTCCTTTCGGGATCAGAAACATATGAGGACTATAAAATTCTTCAGAATCAAAATCTTTCCTTTCCCTATATTTGGAGCTTTCAGTGTTTTCTGCAGCATCTGTCTGTATTGTAGAGAAGTACCTTTATGACCTAGAGAAGTAGAACAAGGTGCTAGAAAATAATGATCTTTAATCCTGTAATCAAATACATCCAGTCCTGGCTGTAAGGGGTAACTTAACCCAAATACTATAAATACATGATTTTAGCAGTGGAAAAAAGTTCTCTAACCACAGCTGAAGAACTCATTCAAGTCTTGATCATTGTGGGACCTGCAAAGGTGAGCTAACCTCTTCAAGCTGGAAGGAGATTGGCTCCCTGAAGATTTCTTGACTCAACAACCCATCCACACACCTTGTGCACCCACTTTCTCAGCCCAGTGACCCACTGAATGAAAACCTGATGTTATTTGACCTTTTCATCTGATTAAAATGCTTGGTGCCGGGTTTAGCCAAGTTTGGATACCACCATGGCATTTTGAATTCGGGATGACTATATAATATCAATTAAAATGACAGTGACAGGGCTTTTCTTGTACAGCTCTTTAATACAAGCTGTAAGACACAGAGGGGCTTGGTGGTTTCTTTGTGCCTCGTTTCTTTCGTAGCCTCTGTATTTTCAACTAAGGGGACACGGTCCCCTGCCAGTAGATGCAGGCTATTTAAATGCTCCATTGGAGAGGGATTAAAGTTTATGCAAGGTCACTGGGGATGTGATAATTATAATCACAGGTTTTTGGCTCCACAATGACAGCCATTTGTTATTTTCGCTTGAGTAATTCCTGCAGCTTGGAGCTGTTGACAAGCGTGCACTGATTTACTGGCCCCCCCAGGTCCCAAGGCAGTGTCCGCTCTGAAGTCTGACACCCCTGCCTGGCTCCTGCTGCTTTCAGTATCTTTTCTGCTGCGAGCTGCAATACCGACTGAAAATTGGAGAAAAATATTGTGTTAGTTTATAATGGGATCAGAGGGAGAGAGAGAGACATAGGGTTGCTGAGTTTGTTACTACTCTGCAGCTTCCCCACTTCCCTTCCACAGCTGAGCATTTGTTACTGTGTTGTGATGGGATTAATAAACTACTGATGTGATTTACAGTGTAAGACCATTCGAGTATTTTTGTGATGTAAAGGCCTTGAGAGCCTGCATGTGAAGATCAAGAGAAAAAAAATCCATTCTTTTGAGAAGCAGATCTCCCTTCTGTCTCTTCAGCCTCCTCATCTCTTTTTCCCTTTCTTTTTGATTTATGTTGCCTTATTTTGTTTGTTTTTGCAATCAGAGGTAAGAGCATTTTAATATCTATTAAATGGTGATAAATTGAGAATAGCTGATGGGTTAAGACCAATATGACATTTGTCTTTATGGGTGGGGAGATTGATAACTCATGAGTGGCATGAAAAAAACCAAGCAAAATCATTTAATAGGGAATCTATTTTTTGGAAGAGCATTTTTCTTCTGTGCAGGCACATGACTGCCATGATAGCTCTTTATATTTTGTTTATTCAGCTTATCTGTGCTTTCCTCAGGCCTCCAATTTCCTCACTTCTTTCCCTCTTTAAAACACCCCAACCTTCCCAATTTGCATGACCTTTTTCTCTCCCCTGCTGAACCTTCAACACCAATTGTCTACACTTCAAACTTCTCTTTGCTCTTTGTGAATGTATTTCAAAGTCTTCTAAGTCTGGTCCACCATCTGTGCTTTCACTTTTGAGCACAACCCAGGTAGGTCCAGGATACTTCCAGATGTCCCCAGAAGACATGATAGCAGAGGAGCAACTGGGAAGCTCAGTTTAATGTCAGAGGACTGTACAGACTTCATGATTTTCACAAGCTGCCTGAAAGCCTTGTCTAAAAAGCTGTCCCTGCCCAGGCCTGGTACTTTCCCCCAGCCTAGAACAGAACCTTCCTGCTCTAGTAGCTGAATTTGGATTTATCTTTTTTGTCTCCTTGGCATTATTTAACCTCAGACTTCTTGCTGCTACCTCTTTCTCCGTACCTGGCCATCTGTACCTTTGTACAAGATCTTAGGCACTTAGCTGCATGCGTGTTTTGTATTGATCAGAGGTGGTTGTCACAAATTATTCCTTCCTCATCAGACACCTCAAATTTCCTGGAGCTACCTTGCTCTCCGTTGTTCAGCGTTATATTATCATGTCTTTCTTTCTACAAGGTATTTCCAAGAGTGCTGGGATGAGGGAGTTCTGGGCATATATAAGGTCTGGTAGCAGACCTGGTGTAGTCTCATTGCAGATGTTGTATGATTTATGTTTTCTCAGTGAACTAGGCAAATAGGAAATTCTTTCTGGCTCTCCTCAGATAATCAGTGTCCTATCTCCAAGTGTCACCTTTACTCCCAGCACAGATGTCTTGCCAGCTTTTTATGTGAGGAAATAATCCTACTTTTCCACCCAGCTGTACCTCTGGAAAGGTTCTGACATCACTGATCAATGCTATATTCCTCTTGTGTCCCTGTCCCCAATCCAGGACTGTGTTATTTTACATTTCTAATGTATTCAGAGAAATTTCTCAGATTTCAAACCTTCCTCTCTTTCCATCAGGTTTCCTCTTTTGCCTTTTCTTTCTAGTATGTCTTGGCTCCCCAGGGAAGTGTGTGACCTAGAGGTATTTAAATACCTAGAGGTATTTAAAAGTAGATGTGATGTTCAGGCACATGGTTTAGTGGTGGACTTCGCAGTGTTATGTTTACAGTTGGATTCAATGATCTTAAGACTCTTTTCCAACCTAAATGATTTTATGATTCTATAAGTATGGACTATGAAACTCAACAGAACTTTTCATATTTATTCCTTTCACCCTCTGGTTTGTTTTGTTTTGTTTTGTTTTTCCTGTCTACCAGCCTTGACTGTTTCTGCTTAATCAAAATACAGGTTCCAAAATTTGAATTCTATACACATGGATTTTCTTCTGGGTATATTATGCCAATATGGTTATATTATCCCAATATTTTTTAACTCAAGACCTGAGTCTACTAGCAAGGTGGAAAACATTTGTTTTATCCTTGAAATGTAATTTAACATTTTTTCTCCCTTCTTTGGTTTCACCTCCAGAGCAATAGCAACATTTCCACTTATTTAACACCTGCTTCAGCAGAGATCCTTATTTGTATTATTTCTTTCTTAGGTATTGTAATCTTCTGTGTTTATCTCTGCCTGCAAACCTGGCCCCATTTCACTATGAGCTAATTGAAAGAACTTACAGTTAAGTAGACAAAATTCAGGCAAAAGGGAGGTTTGCGGTCTCCTTTATTTTCAGACAAAAATGAGCCACTTGCTTGGTTTCCTGTAGTGTCTTTGTCAGAGGCATCAGCAGAGTCCATCTGTATAGCATGTCACATCCAAGGCTCAGTGCAAACTCATTGGTCTTCTGGGAGTCCTTTTTATGTTATAAATAAAACCTAACCTTTTAGGAATTTTAAATAACTTCTTTTTTAAAAGTAGTATTTACCACTTAAGCAAAACTGTCTTCTCTAGTGCTATATTACAATTCATAAAGGTTAATGTTGAGGAACAAGAACCTGCCACTGTTGTGCAAAATAACTAGATTGAGAACATTATGATGGTAAAATGATTCTCTATGGAGTCTAAGACTGTTACAAACATAGGTGAATTAATTAGTACTTGTGAATTAGCAGTGTTTTCATCCATGTAAAAAGAACCACAAAGAAGTGATTTAATATTACCAGCACTCATGCTATTTTGTATTGCACAGTGACTTGTGTTTGTGGGCTCCAGTCTGAAATACTCTTGGCAGCAGCGTTGGCATCCTTTTCTCACTCCAATGTAGCAACAGAGCTGAGCTCAGCAGGCACTTACTGTTAACTGCCCATCACTACCGTCAAGAAAACAGATGGGTCAGAATGGCTACAGCTCAGAAGAATCCCATCCTCTGGAGATGAGTGCTCAGGAAGTGGGGAAGCAGGAAAGTAGTCTGGAAACTGCTGGTGTTTGTAAATGGAGGGCTGGAAGGAAGGCTGCACCTCAACCCTGAAGGCCAAAGGATAATAGCTGAAGTTTAGGGATAGTCAGGTAATAGGCGTCAAGAAACCACTGTGGTAGGTGAGAGGGGAGAATGGGAAAAGGAAATGCGGGAGTGAGAAAGCTGGGACTTGGGTGTCTGTATGTCCAGTTCACGTGGTGATTCAGCTTTCAACTTGTAACAGATATGGGATAATATTGTGAAGGTGTCTTGCGTGAGCTGTGCAACTTACTCTGTCACAGACGTGTATTTGGTCAGTCAAATATATCACAGAAAAAGTTAATAAATTAGTTGTGTATCAGTGTGCACCTGATTTGAAATTTCATGGGTTTTGGACAAACTTGTATGATTTTTGGTGCAAGGGAAGGAGAATGCTCTACTGCATAGACTGTGTTGGGCATACTGACCAAGCTATTTCCCAAATAGCCCTAAAACTCACAACAGAGTGGAGGGGTGCAATGTGCTTGGTCTTCTGATGCATGTTGAAGAATGACTTTATTTAGCACCAAATTGTGTAGGAATTCTACCAACTCATTACCATATCAGGAAGTACTACAAGTGCAATGTAGAAGTCAGATTTTCTTGGCTTGTAGGCGTTCTCTTGTTGCTTTTAAGGAATTTCATTTTTACAAGGAAAATGCTCAAAGAAAGCAGATTTGTAGCACCATCACCATGAGATGACTTGGGATTTGT
This sequence comes from Chloroceryle aenea, assembly GCA_013399075.1. NCBI lineage: Eukaryota > Metazoa > Chordata > Aves > Coraciiformes > Cerylidae > Chloroceryle > Chloroceryle aenea. Next base: position 155,799 of record VWZY01007467.1, on the reverse strand, counting down.
TACATGAGATGGATGAAACATAACAAGTGGGACTGGAGATTCTCTGTAGGACTCTGGAGGATGAATTAAGTAAATATTATGTGGGTTCTGTGGGTTGATAAACGTTACTTTGCCAAATTTTCCTTGTGCACAAGTGATCAGTAGTGAGTGTACAGCAGCGATTGCTAGCCTGTCTCTCAAACATCCAGCAAACACATGGGGAAGATCTCAGTTGAGACCCTCAGACTGTGCTGTATTCTCATAACAGTAACACATTATACAGGCAAAATGAGAGTTGAGTCATTAAAGTACTGACCCACCCTTTAGCCATACCAAGGACCAACAGGGACATGATTACACCTTTCCAGTATATAAAAAGCTGACATCAAGGGGACAATGATCAGGTTTTTTTTTAGTTGAAATTGATTAGGAAATAATAGACTTAAATGAAATTTAGGAAATTTAGAAAGTTATACTTTAGAAAGAACTTTCTAACTTTACAGACAGGCAATGAATGATGCAACAGTAGAGTTATTGAATCCCTGTATCAGTAGATTTTTACTGTTAGAAACTGAGGAATAGTGGGATACTTGTTCCTGGATTTGAACAGTTAAAAGGATTAGATGATTTTTGTACTCTTTGTTTTGTTTCATTCCATTTCATAACATTATTCAGTACCTTCCTCACTTCCTAGCCTTTCATGCATGAACCGCTCTACTTTTTATTCCCTTCTTTCCACCTTTTTTAAGCTTTACACACATTCTTTGCCTTTTTCACTGTTTTGTAGGATCAGTTTCTGGGAAAATGATGTTCGGTCCTATTCTACTTCTTTCCCCAGTGCAGCTGTGCTGGCAAAGTAAGTCTGCCACAAACTCCTTAGTACTGAGTGATACACTGTAGATGAACGGTGCTATATAAATGTAAATTTCAATTCATTCCCTTCATTCATTCAACAAGCTATCAACACAACCTTGTCATTTCAATTTTTCACACTTTTTTTGTGGGAGTCCTCTGTCTCAGTGAAGTCTCATTTCCTCAGCCCAGTGCCAAAGGTGACCAGGCTGTATTAGAATATACAGTCACTTTTTCCTTTTAAAGTGGTCAGACCTAATGAGAAGAAGGAGGAAGCCAGTTGCAGCCTCAGCCAACCTTTCTCTCTGCTTCACTGACCAGACCCCAACCAAACAGGTAATATTGCCATCTCCAACACTGTCAATGCACCAATATGTGCCCTGTGAGCTATATTTTTCAAACTTCAGTTAATGAAACATTTTAATATTGTTTAATATAAACAGTAAAAAAAAATAAAATTAAAAGTCAAGAATACTCAAGGCAGAGAAGGAAATATCTTACAGAAAATTTTATTTCAAAATTCCCCGTTCCCATTACTGACAGAAAGATGAGCTTTTGCTGTTCTGCCTAGGAATTTTTCTCCCATAGATTGTTTGAATATAGTTTTTGCAGGTGAAAATGCCCTTGTGTGTGCTTGCACAGCATCTTGCTTAGGGATACCAGGTCTTACATGGTAGGATCAGTGACTTCCCAACTAGTTAATACCAACATACTCAGTAACAGTATAAACAAGGTCCTTAAACAGCTGCCCATGGTATTCTGACTATTTCATGTTTTTACCTAGTCATCTAAGTGAAAAAAACCCTAATACTCCCCCTGGCACTTAAAATGTCATTGTCATTGATATGTCTGTTTTCTGGCTGACCAGTATTAAATCGCTTTTCCAGGGTTTTTGAATTTATTTCTTTTTTTGCCACATCTGACCTGTTTATACAGGCTGTTTACACTCTTTTGACATCCTTCCAAATATTTCAAGCCACTCTTCTAATGAGATCCTGGTTTTACATCAAATTCACTTTATCCATTTGTCCTTAAAAAAGGACAGCATAATATGTATTGTAATATACTTGTGGGTTGGTCAATTTTCAGCCCCTTGTGAAAGCTGCACAGTATTATCTAAAATGTGTATGGTATTACCCCAAGAATCCATGGGGAGAGTCCAAATGTGGAATTGGAAATACTTGATTTTGATCTTCTTTAGCAACATGTCTGCTTTTTAGAATAGAATTTCTCTGCTGTCTCTTAGAGACACTTCTCCGACACCTAACTCTTGAACCTTACACAGTTGAAAATTATCTTCTTATTTATCTTAACCTCTCATGCAATCTCCCTTACCATCTCTTTCTCTGCCTCCTGTATTAATTTTTTTTTACACTCTCTTAACTTCCTTCTGCAATCTTTCTAGTCCTCCTCTCTACCTAATGTTTTATAGCTTGCATATGCCTCTTTCTTAACCTTAATTACTTTTTGCACTTCCTACTCCTAGTGTATTTATTGCTTGATAGCACACATAAGCCTTGGCATATATTCATTTATCTTTGGATGTTTCTCATTTGCCTTTGGTTCATTTGGTAGTGTTTCTGTATCTCCACCAAAAGCCTGTGGGCTCAATATTCACCCCAATGTTAGGAGTGCTTCTTGAGGGGTTCATGCTGCAGTTGATTTACAGCACTTTGCATACCATAGTGATGTATTCAAGTGGTACCTTCCATAGGTGTTTCCTCTACACAGCCTTCTCTTCACAGCATAACCTATGGTATTCATAGCTGTCTCTGAGCTGCCAGTCTACTTTTTTTTTTTCCCCCCCTCTCCTTAGCATGTAATATTACTAATTTCTATGCTCTAATTGTGAACTTGGCATAAAATTATGTGCTTTTAAAGTAAATGTTACTGTATTTTGACTTCTTTTCTGAAGAATTTATCTCTGTGCTATTCATTGTCACATTTGTACGCTATCCTCTACCTCTAGTTGGAAAGTGTGTTATTGAAGAAACGTTGCATTAAAGAAAATGACACCATAAAATAGCCATGCATATCCTGGTCAGATCCATGTCTGACAAAATAGTATGTGATGTTCATGGCAGGTGGATGTTAACTAAGATTTGCTACGCAGTTTTGGGTACGTCTTCTCTAGATTTTATACTGACTTCTGTGGGAGAAGAAACATAGATTTCAAGTAGCAAAATTAGAACACAGAGAAGGTCTATTGCTACTCCTTGTTATGCTGCTGCTGTTCTCTATCATTGAATAAAGCCAGAGGAAATCTGATGAATATATTTTTAATTATGTTTTCTTATAGCAAATTACACCAAAACGGCCTCTGATGATGTTAGCCATCAATTTAGTGGAAGATAATTCAGGGAAACAAAAACAAAAACTGAGTTGGAAATCTACAGCTGATTTATAAATTGTCTGCTAAAGGCAATTTGCTCTCTTTGTCTGATGCACGCACCCAATTGCTGCGGAAACTAATTGCTCTTTTCTGGGCATTCTTTAAATAAATAATAAAAAAACCCCACCGACAAAACCCACACCACAAAACAAAATAAACAAAAAAGTGTGCCAAAGTGAAACAGTGAATTGTAATCAGAGCTTTCTGCTAATTATCAGCTTCTTATCAGAGAATCGTGTCCAACACACAAATGTAATTGCAAATGACAACATGAATGCTGGCTATGACAAGCAGAAGGTGGAACATTTTCGAGCACATATAGAGCTCTGGCAGTGTCAAGGTCTTTTTCAGGTCAGATCCCTAGCAGCTGATCTAGTTCTGTGCTGAGGGTGATTCAGAGGTTAAGTCTTATACCAAAGGGCTGTTCTGGTCAGACACATAATTGGAATAACAAAGTCAATATATGTTGCTGGTTGTGGGACACAATCTTCATTTGATCTCTCACACGGCAGATTAATTAAGTGTTATCAATTAATGGCCTGGTAAAAGTGAACACCCTGTTAGTCAGTTTTCCAAGTAGTGTCAAGCATATGCAAGCCCTGAGGGGAAGGAGAGGGTGGGGGGAGTCACCCCTGAATGGCACAATTGCTTTCCAAGAGCTGGAGAACAAAAATAACCAGAATATAGATTGCAAAAAGTAACAACTAAAAAATAATAAATGTTTTTTGTTGGCTCTCTTAGTACAGTGACTCTGAGCTTGAGTGGAACTGTCTTTGAAATCATTTGATCAGATTCTCATTCCCTTTTGAGAAATATCATTGCTGTTGTGCACCAGTATATGTCAAACTGTAGCAAGCAACATGCAGGGTTGTGTAATGTGGTACGTTTGAGCACCAAGGGGCACGTATCCGGAGGAACAGTACAATGGCCTTCCTTAATCTGGCTGTGACTATTCAGATGAACAAGTTCTCAGTGGTGGTGCTAAATACTAGGTTTGCAGAGTTTAGGGTGTCCACCAGGGAGAAGTAGCAAAGGTGTTTCTAAGCTCAGTAGAAAGAATAGTTCAAATATTCTTTGTGTTGTGGGGTGGACTTTTTTTTAACCTTTGTAATAAATTTTCCACTTCTAAAATTTTAGGATATGGTTTGCAGAAATGGAATTAAGTATATGAAGTGCATGAGAACACCTAATACTGAACTGCATTTTTTGGAAAGGTGTTTTGGGCATAAAGTAATGAATGGGTTCCTTCAGCCCACCAGCAACAAATAATAGAGATGAAAACCAAGCAGTCTTTGCTGCTTTTCTTTATCAAGAGCCTGTTTAATTTTGCAAGGACGCCACCAGCCACTGTTGTGAGAGCTTGCTTAGAAGATGCAAAAGGGTATACAGATTGCCTTCAAAAACAAACTGGAGAGATATTATTCAGAGTGCCTGTCTAAAACTCTTGCTTGTGAGGCAAAACACAGATACTATTTTGTTTCAGGTTGTCACACTGATGTTCCAATTACAGGGAACCTACATTTAAAGCATAATTATTTTTTTTGGTGGTGGGAAATATATTCCAGATCAGACCAGAGGGAGACAACTTGTTTGTCATGTTTATTTCTTAGTTGACAGTAGATGGGATGTTTTCTTAGTGTGATGACAGGATTAGCACAGACTGCAAGGTCATGGCATGTATCCTGATGAGCACTGCAGCTGAAGAATGGAGAGTCTTGTGTCCTGCACAACTTCTGGATTTTTGCTTTTCAGTAATTACATTTCTTAGGGGTTTTGTTTGGTTGGTTTTGGTGGTTGGTGTTCTTTTTTGTGTGTGTTTGTTGTTGGGTTTGTGTGTGTGTGTGGTGCTGCTGTTGTTGTTGTTTGGGGTTTTTTTGTGTGGTTGGCTGTTTTTTTTAACCAATGAATGGATTTAATTATAGACCAAAAGAGGTTTTAGTTGTCAGACTATAGAATGTAGAATGTAATTCTTCTTAACATAGTTTTCAACAGTCTGTTTATCTGTCATTTTCCTCCCTCTGATTTTTGTCTGTTTCAATCTCATTAGATTGTTGTGTTCTTTTCTGTGTCCCCTTATGGGTTTGAACTTTGTCTGTCCTGGTTTCTGATTTTGCAGATTTTCCAAGATACAGTAATTTCCCCAAAAGCCCCGTGTTGTATGCCTAACTTTGTTTTCTGGTGGTTTGTATTTTGGGTTATGGGTGCTTAATAAAATTTGTAGGATCTGGTTAACTAGGACATGATCAGCCAGGTCCTGAGGGGATTTCATGGAGCCTTTACTGCAGGCTCCAAAGAGAATAAGGCAAGTTTGACCTTTCATGTAAATAGATTTTGGGCCAAACTATCCATCAGGTTTGAATCTGAGAGGTATCTCTTTACAGTTTTGTTCTCTTTCTCTCCCAAGTATTTCCTTCTGTTGTTCTTACTGTTCTTTGCTAAGAGGTAAGCTTGCAAACCAGTATTCCCATGAACAGGCATGAAAATGTTCTTTGCACTCAAAGAGCAGAGACCCATTCACCCAATGCAAGCCAGGTATGATTGTCCATACTCCTCTACAGGAAAAGAAAATACTTTGAGACTATCAAAACAGCACAATTAACTTGTGCTAAATGATCAAAGTTAAGGCTTAGGGTTTTCTCACGGTCTGAAGCAGTACATGTCCTCCCACCGCATAGTTGCTGTTATAAGTGATTGATGGCCAAGAAATGGCAGGAGAATGGTTTCATCACAGCTTTTTGGTGTTAAGACTATTCAGCTCTTGCTAAATTGCTTGGCTTTCCAAACTCTCTATAACCACATTGGTCACTGAGTAATGTTCATGCTTCACCATAATTTTCATGATATTTCTTGATAGGACACTTGGTAATAAAATCACTTCTAAAAATGCATTTTCAAGTTACAACCATATTTTTTAAGCAGAGTAATCTTCCTCGGTTTTGTCTCCATGATTAAGCATCTGAGTTTATTTCATATATTTTGTTTTATTCAGCTTAACATAAACAAAAGAAACAGTCCCCCAAACCCTCACTTTTTAAAAATATTTTGACATGTGATTTACTGAAGTTATCTGATAAATTTCAGAATAAATATGTCTTCTTGCCTTCATATAATACTATGTGTAATAGCTGTGGCTGTATTTTTCCAAGTTGATAAGATGAAGAATGTAGAATTTCTGCAGTCTCCATTTGTTTTTTGGGACAAAAGGGATAATACCTTTTCTGTAGCATTTGCTACTCACCCTGTACTGCTTACTGCTTACTCCTTTTCTCTGCTTTTTGCTTGTTTCATTAGCCATATCCACAAGGCAGAAGCTGTCAGTACCCAGATAATGCTGTCACTTCTGCAAACATGTTTCCTACTGACGCTTCGATATTGATAGAGAGTATGGCTGGAGCCAGTGCAAACTTCCCTGTCGCAGTGCTGCCTGGTTCTCCAGATGGGAGTGCAAATGGTTAGAGAGGAGGTGGGGAGAAGTCTTCTACTTGTTTTATAAAATAGAGTGAATGCATTGCGAGTGGATCGTTGAGGTAAGAAAACACTGAAGGTCAGCACTGGGCACCTAATTAGTAATTGCAGAGTCCTTAAAACACTGAAATTTGCTGCTGCTCAGCCCCTGGAAAAGACTTTGGAGTCATTCAGCAAAACCAATGGGCAGCAGTACCAAAATCCTGCTGTTGGGATGTCTTGCAGGTCTTAAGCCTATGGCACCATTGTGTTGTGGGCTTTTTGCCAAGAACGTCTACATATTAGGGTAGGAAACTCTCTGCCAAGCTTTTCTCAACAGTTTTATGTGATAACTTGAGCTCTAGCTCAAAAAATATTCCACTGTTGTATTTTCTGTACAGTTTGAGTGATATTTTCTGAAGTGGAGGGAATAGTTGGTGACTTTGAGTGAAGCCCTTGGCCCTTGCTACAGTGGCTGAGTACAGAGTATGTCACTGCCCCTCCTCCAGCCACTTCACGGTAAGTGAATCCCATCACCATGGGAAAGGATGGTAAGTGGGAGCACACTGATGTGCTCCTTTGAAAATGGCACTGAACCTACAATTAAGGAAAGCTTTTTCAGTGGCCTGAGCCAGTAGCACCCTAGTCCATTGCAAACGATATCACAAAAAGAGGATTTATATACTGCTTAAGCTGGAATCCTAAAATTCTTACTATATGGCAGACCTTCACTGTTTTCTACTCTGTCACATCACAGTCTTCCTTGCAGTTTTAATTCGTTTGCTACCAAGAAAACTGTTTTTTTTTGATAAGACCTTAATTCCTTTCATAAGAAAGTTTTGAATATGTGAGACACAAGTTCTGAAAACAAATGTTGTTTTTTTTTTACCTTTAAAATTTTTCCAGTACCTAAAGAATGACTAACTACACTTTCACAAAACATTCCTTAGTTCAAAGAAACTCTTCCTACTACCTGAAGACACTGATCTCAGGTCATTTATCCTGGAGAAGGCTCCATGGACATGTCAGCCTTTCAGTACTTAAAGGGTGCCTAGAAGAAAGATGGGGATGGTCTTTTTAGAAGCGTCTGCTGTGACAGAACAAGGGGTGGTGGTTTTAAACTATAAAAGGGCACATTTAGACTACATAAAATAAGAATATATTTTTGACAGTGAAGGTGGTGAAACACTGGCACAGGTTGCCCAGAGAGGTGGTAGATGTTCCACCCCTGGAAATGTTCAAGGTCAGGTTGGACAAGACATCTAGTTGAAGATGTACCTGCTCATTGCAGGTGGTTTGGACTAGATAACCTTTAAAGGTCCCTTCCCACCCAAACCATTCTATTATTCTGTGAATCTGTGATCTCAGTATGGTGATAGCTGACTGCTTGTACGAGTATGTACAGTTCAACATAGGGGATAGGTTATGGAGAGTCATTTTTTTCCCTAATGAACTGGGACATATTTATGCTACAAAAGAAATCTCGCGTTCTAATAGAAAACCAGCCCAAGATCTCATTTCTATTTATTCTCAGAAGCAACTTCTATACTATTGCAGGCTGGAAATCTTTGTATAAAAGTGGTTGTATTCACTTACCTTACTCAGCTGAGACCCAGACAAGGGAAACCCAAACATCACACTGCTCAGAAGACATTCCAACAACACAATGTTTCTGAACTCCAAATACAGTAGCACCTCTAAAATGGACTTGTCAGGTTCTGAATTTCTTCCAGAATTAGTATTTGTATTAACCTTTTGTAGCCTCTGAAAGAACCACTTTACATCATGTTGTGCTGTCCCTCATCTTCAATTTAATCCCCAGAGTTCTGGGACAATTCCTAGGGACCTTACAAAGGAGATAAAGGCTGATTTCTTTGCAGTTTTACATCGTCACCCAAGTTTATTTAAGGCCAAATGTACCAAGGAGGCTTTTGTGAGCTTGTAGCTGTGCCCATCACAGCATGAGGTACACAACTCAGGCAGACCAAACCAAGCCAACGGAAACACAAGAAGAACTGAATCTAAGCTTTACAATTATGTGTTAATGGGAATGAAATTACTGTATCATTAAGAAAGAAAATTTCTCTGACATCCTTAAAACTACACTAGAAGTGCAGAGCTGTCAGTGGTGAAGCACTCTAAATGGAGGCAGAACCTGAAGTTACTTTCCAAGTTGATTTGCCTTAACTCTTGCAAATACCTTTGTGCACAGTGTTACATAACAAACATAAACCTCACATATATTCCTTCAGCTTAAACTGATTTATTTCTGAATTAAGCCAAACTGAAATAAGACACATTCAAATTGATTTAAGATTCTCCACGTGGATTTGCAGTGGTGTGACTAAATTGATTTAAGAACCTTCTTTCAGTTAAACTAATGTAACTTTTTATGATGGTGGGTTCTAAGTGTCTTGAGATTTCGGGTAGAATTCAGTTTTCCATTGTGTATGCAAAAAATCCTGCTTGGTGAGACATACAAGTTTAAGGAAAAAATTGACCTTCTATTGTCTGAAGTTTTACATAAATGCAAAACATGATTATCGATGTCCTTGGGACACATTTACATATTTTATTGTACAAGTAACTAGAAAACAAAGAAAAAATGTTGGTCTTAAGGCTTTGAGCGTGGCACTTTTTAATTTGTGACCAAGTCACAATGATCAAATAGAAGAGAGAGGATGCATAATTTCAGAGTAAATGTAGATGTGGTCAGACTAATGATACAACCTACCTCTTTAATTATGTGTTCTGAATACACACAGATCATTTCAGTTTCTTTCACTTTGTTGTACTGTAAGGGGAGATGCACTCAGTTTAATTGTCTCCCATTGATTATTTTTTTTTTTTTAGCTTTTGTGAAATAAGCCTTGTTTGGCATAATGAAACTTTTGTTTTCTTCAGCTCTTCTATATTGTCTCTTAAAAAATTCGCCATTTACTTCTCTGCACTAAGCAAAAATCTTTCCTTAAAAATGAGTAAAGCACAATGCCCTCTATTTCTGAAATCATTAGAATTGACTTTTAGACAATCAATGTGTTAAATGATGTAATTATCCAATGGTCCTTTCCCCATTTAAACCAGTTTGAAAGTTAAAGGTTTGTTTTAGATCAATTTCAACCACTTTGTGTGCAAATTACACAACTGCCTTTTCCTTAACTTATCTCACAAATCCAAGTCAATAGAGGCATGTCCATGTAAAATGGTTCTCTGATAATGACTAATTCTGAGCGGGAATATGAACTTGTCTAAAGATGGGGAAAAGCCCCGACTCCTGAATATAGTATTTTTAAGCCAGAACTGGGTGAGGTAAAAGTTACAGACAACAATCCCTTAGATTTAGGAGGTGTAAGTTTTCTTTTGTAGGTATAGACAGAGAGCTTTTTGGGGACAGTCTCAGTTTCCAGGCAGATTTAGCAGTGTAGACCCAGCACTCACAGCTGACACTAACCTATGATGAGATAAATGTAATTCTCAGAGTCAATAACCTCCTTGGCAGAAGCTTGCTGCTCTTGTCAGGAAGTTGCTTGCTACATGACACAGCTTCCCCCAGGTATAGATGCTATTTCAGGCATCCTCAGGAAAGCCACGAATGACTGACAGCTATGGTGAGACACCTGCTGACATCAAGAGCAGTGTCTGGAGGACATGTGGGACTTGTGAGAGAACCTTAGATGCCTGTGTTTTGGCTACAGAATGTGAACCCCTGCTGCTGAGGGCTCTGGCCATTCTGCAGCATCTCAGACGTGAGGTGCTAGGCTGCTGCTACAGAAGGAAAGCAGAAACATCCAATGGAGGTCACCAAAATGACATTTGTGGCACTGAATGAGTTCATAAGAAATGAGTCTAGGCCAGCTGCCACCCTTTCCATCCCTGAAGTCATACTGTGTCCTAGTCAGCTGGCTTTCCCTGGAAAAGTTTGATAGGGAGTGATACTGAAGCGGCCTCTTCAGTAGCAGGTCTTTTCCCCACTGCCAGGTCCCTCTTTTCTGTTGCTCTTAGTGCAAAACCTGCCCTGGCTTGAGGAGGTCCCAGTCTAGTCTAGGCTGCATTGTGCAAGTGTTGATAGAACTGGTGCATGAATGCCCACATTTCATGGTGGACTTGCACTTGTGCAGAGTCTTTGTGCAGTTCAATGCTTGGTCTGAAGTGAGAATTTGTCCCCATCTTAATACCTAAGAGAAAGCAGGGATCTGCGTTCTTCAGATTGCTTTAGATGATGGGAAGCTGTCAGTTGATTAGACAATAAGAACTCAGTGCAAACGAGGAAAAAAATACTTTTGAGTTAAATATACGGTGCTAATTGTGTATGTTTTTGTTTATTTAGACTTAATTACAAAACATAAGTTGTCAATGACCTAGCATGTATCTAGTGACTGAAGGGAATACCATTCACGTTGTGTTAAATGCATAGTCAGACATATATATAGAAGTAAATAATATGGAAACAGAGATTTTCAAAGTTTTATTAGCATAGACTATCAAAGGCTCAGGACTGCAGAATACTCCACCCACTTGACTTCACAGACCTGTGTATAAAATTGGAGCCTTTACCTACAGGGTACATCTTACAGAGCTGTGTCTGGCTGTGTACTGAAAGTGCACATCCGTTGCATAAGTTACCTAAAGTGAAGTATGATGAGAATCTGAGAATCTCAACTTTTGTATATCTTCCTTGGTTTTATGTTTACATTTACTACACAGTCTTAAAATTGCAATAATATCCAGCCCCACTTTAATAGATATATTAATTATATTTTTCCCATTTAATGGGCTGCTTGCTTCATAGTTTGGGGACACAAAAGTAAATTTTAAAATCAATTATACAATTACATATGTGGCAATAACAGAGCACAGAGCTAATCGTCTTTGGGTCAGGACTATAACCTTCTCATAATGTGGGTTTCATTAGGGTAAGGTCTATTATTGCAAAGAATTACAGAAATAATGGGAGTGGGTGTATTCAGCATGAAATAACAAATGAGGGTCTTTCCTAGATAAGAGAAGCTGTTTGCTGGCTGCAGTGTGATAGCAGGCCCCTATAGTGTATGTAAATTGATAGGGTCAACTTTCCTTGGTGTATGCAATGCACAGTGTACAAGAATTAATTTCCGTATCATTCTGGAGAATGGCAGGAGGAGGGCTTCCAATTATCACTTATCATTGGATACAACTGAGCTGAACCACAGAGCCAAGTGTATGAAAAAGCCTGCAAGGAGACATGAAAATGGACTAAACACTCATAGTATAGCACACTTGAGCCAATATGGACTTAATGTTCTCTGTTATCTATAGGGTTCATAGCACAAATCTTTGTGCATTGTCTTAGATGTGCCTTTGGGAATATGCTTTCAAATATTATCTGTAAAATAAAATTGCACATCACTTGCACACATTCACCATTCTTGTAAACATATGAGAGCTTGGTTTTACAACAGCTGGTTACGTAAGCTTTACACTGTCTTTGTTTCACAGTAGGAAGATGGTCTTTATGCCAGGTAAACAATGTGCTAACATTGTTAGCGCAATTTTGAAGTAACAAAAGCACCAAAGTATTAAAATCTCAAATATTTTAGTTCTAAATATGGGAGATTGATGTTCATGTATCTTTGAGGTTCTGGAAGCACAAAGTTAATTCAGTGTTGATGATCTTGCATACCACAGATGGCCTGATAAATTTACACTCAACAGCTTGCCCAACTCCTGACCTACCATTTCAGGTTCTGGTAACCACTGAAGTATGCAGCTTCCCTTCAAAGTGAACCACTACTTTCTCCTGATGCATGTAGTCCTCATGTGAATGCTGATGGGAATACAAAGCCTCTCCCTTTTACAGAAAAATAATGCCATTGCAGGAGGCAGATGGAGAAGGTATGATCTCGTCTCTGTTGCTTATGCCATCCCCCAGCTCCTTACAGTATCTGTGTGGTGTTAAGATGCCTTGGTGCTGTGCTGGGGACTCTGGGATGAGGGCTATTTAGCTCTGTATAAAGCATCGAGTCTATGACTCTTACTTATTTCAGAAGCCTCTTAACACAGGGATTACAGCCTGCTGTAAAAATATCAACTATAAACAAGGATAAGTTTAATTATAATTTAATAGGGCTTCCTATGAAATTCCTTGTCTTGCCTTTCTTCTTTGTCCTGATGGAATGTCAGTAATTATAGAATCATACAATCATAGAACAGTTTGGGTTAGAAGGGATCTTAAAGATCATCTAGTTCCAACACCCTGCCATAGGCTGGGACACCTCCCACTAGGCAAGGGTGCACAAAGCCCCATCCAGCCTGGTCTTGAATGCATCCAGGGCTGGGGCATCCACAACTTCTCTGGGCAATCTGTTTCCAGTGTCTCACCACTCTCAGAGGAAGAACTTCTTAATTTCTAATCAAAAACTTCCCTCTTCCAGCTTGAAGCCATTATCCCTTGTCCTATCACTACAAGCCCTTGTAAGAAGTGCCTCCCAAGCTTTCTTGCAGGCTCCCTTCAAAATACTGGAAGGCCACTATAAGGTGTCCCTGGAGCCGCCTTTTCTCTAGGCTGAACAATCCCACTGTCTCAGCCTGTCACCTGTAATTACCTATAGTGCTGGTTAATGCTGCTCCTGAGCAGTGTGTGCAGCAAAATTTTGATTTCATATTCAAAATAAGTAGTTTAAAAAAAGTCTCTGTGGCTTCTAGGCAACTTCGAGATCAGTATAATAAAGTGATGGTTTGAAATGGTATTTCTGGGGGCGGATTCACTATCTCCTTGTAAAATTATTTTCACCTCAAAGCAGTTAATAAGAATGAAAGGGCCTGTATGGAAGTTTTCTTGCCTTTTCTGGCAAACTTCCCCTCCCTCTCAAATCATCAAACATAATGCTTGTGTAGAAAACAGAACTTCTTCTACTCCCCATTTGATGGGGAGACCTGAACTAACAATAAAAAAAAATATTAGAGCTGTGCATAGAATACCTATTCTTACCTGAGACCAACTATGAGAAGTTCCCCTACTAACTTCTGAACATTGTCCTACTGAAAAGTAGGTCAGCTGATCTTGATTTTACCAGGTATCAGCTAAATTCTTTGCAAATGTCAGAAGCAAAACTTGTATGATTGTTATCCTCTGTAGCAGCAAAACGTGAATCAGGGACATGATCTTATGCTACTTTTACATTCTTTTTTAGTCTTAATGTCTGTAAGATGTATGTATCATACTCAGGAGAAGACAGTGATGATGTTTATATGTATGACCACAGTGGATCAAACTAAAAGTCCATCAGGCTAATGTTCAATCCCCATCAGTGATGTCAGTCTAAGGAAGCGGATAAAAAAGAGCAAAGACAATATGCTGTCTCATTAGGAAATATTGCTACTATCTGGTGGTCTGACTTAGGGATTTGTTGTGCCAGAGGTGATATGTTTGGGCTTAATAACCTTNTTTTTTTTTTTTTCCTATAAAATTGCTTAATTCTATGTGAAATATGATCTAGTGGGATGGTATGGGAAGGCTTGTCTCTTGTGGAAAAAGTAAGTACATATACGTTGCAAAAGACTTCTCTCCCAGGATATACACACAAAAGACCAACACCTCACAGGTCAGGTGAGGTGTCTTCTGTGAGCTACTTCTGAATATGGTCCTTTTAGATGGTGGCTTTAGTAGCAGAGAATAGGGCATACGTCTGATGGTCCTGACTTCAGTGCAGATGGATTCTTTGCAGGATGCAGCAGCCAAGCTGAGGTCCATGTGTGAATTTAGATTCCTTTGGTGATTTATATTTGACTACCTTGGACTCCTTTCACAGTGATGACAGAAGGCATATCCTGTATTGTATCATGATCCATTTGCTAAACATCAGGTCTCTTATTTGATATCTAGTACTTTACAGCACCTCAGTGAAAGAGCTGAAAGGATGCTCTTAATGTGGCAAAATAAAGTATTCTAATCTTGGAAACAGGTGAAGTTTTAAAGATGAAATTTGAATAAAAAAATATTTGAAAAGCAAAGACACCTAAGGACTTAGAAATACTAAGTTCAACAATGCACCCACCTTTCTATAATGAAGCTTTATCCAGCAACATCTGTGTATGATACTACCTATATTCATAGCATAGCTGTAATGTTATATATAATCTTGTTTTCTCTCACCAGTATATACATATATTTTACACAACTATTTTTTTGCAACAGATTAAAAAAAAGTCTCTATTATGACAAATTTGTTGTTGAAACCCAAATTTGACAAGATTTAAAAAAAAGAAATATTCAATATATACCTTATTTGTATTACATTTTGCTTCTTCTTGACTTCGGTAAAATTATTTACATTTAATTGTTCTTAATTTTCAATATGAGGTCATAAAACCCAGCAGATTTTTCTCATCAAATGTGATAAATTAAATGGATTTTAATGATGTGATCCTAGTGGTTTGGATCAGTATTCTACAGAGTTTTTCATAAAGCAAATTTAAGACACATGTCACATTTGCAGGTCTTTTAGACTGATAACTATCTGGAAATGACTTATTGAAACAACCTGAGCTATAAATGCAGCAAGAGTAGCTAAATACACTGGTTTAGAAAGCTTACTATAACTTAATCCTAGCATTTTTTTATAGCAGCCTAAAATACTTTGTAATATGGAGCCAAGGTTTTCTTTTCTTAAAACCCTATTATGAAGAAAGTTAATTTCACTTTAAAGTCGGAGGCCTTACCTACACGGCTGCATTACCAGTTCTCTGACAGCCCTATTCAGCCTGGGCTCGCTGATATGTTGTAGAGATTTGAAAGTAAAGAATTGCAAGAAGTGCAATTTAATCCCAAAGTCATTACCTAAATGCTGAGATAGGACAGGGATTACCACCAATGTAAATGAGATATGAGACAGCCAATGGATTAGGGGACCCTTTCTTTAGGATGACTTCAGCAAATAGGCTAAGATAAGGAAATCTTTGTAATTACATGGAGCTACACTGGTCAATTCTGACTTTTAAATACCGAGGCGCTGGAGAAAAGGAAAAAAACCTACATATGTTATTCTGTGCAATATTAAGTAATTCCTTTCTAATTCTACACAATCAATAGAAGAACATCATGCCAAATGAAAAGATGAGGGCTGCCTACATGTCCTTTTGTGACTGGTATCATTTCATCATTTTTGGTAATATCATTTCCAAATTAAATTTTATGGTCCATTACATACTAGCTCAAACACTTTTCTAATGGAATCTTAAATGGAACTGACTTGCTTTGCGTGGGGTTTGTCTCTCAGTTAAGATGTTATTTAGTTCTAATTATCAGATAATGAACTCAGGAAATTTATTTTTTAATATTTATATGTCAAAAGTCCATTGTACTTTGGTTAAAGGCTTTAAATTAAAAATTAACATGGACAGAATACTAATTGAATATTTTCCCTATCTATATAGAGTGAGAAATGAGTTACATAGTTCCCAAATTAGCTTGTTACACTGCAACTGTTTACTTAAAAACTTAATTTAGTCTTCAGAAATAAATCACAAATAAGGAGATACAGGAAAATGAACCTGAGAAGCTTGAGGTGTACAAGCTCAAAGCGTGTATCTTTTTATGCATTGTCTCAGCTTCCTATCTATAAGGTATCACTTAGATGTATATGCACATTTACTGCATGTGCAAATGTCTCTGTATATACAAAGTTTCCATATCACAGCTGTTGTTTTTATGGGTATTCTCTTGATTTACAATTTCTCTCTTTGCCCACTTTCACTCCTTATTTCCTTCTACACAGAGAATGTAAACCTGACTGTTTTATTATTACTATTATTTTTATTACTGTTTCACATTTCCTGAGACAGCTCACTCTGAAAATAACTGCATAAATGAGAAAATTCTATTTCTTTGAACTTAGAAGTTTCAACATATGCTAGTCCACTTGTATGTCCTTAACTTTCCTGTCTGATCTTTTTGTTGTAGTTAGTGGGTTACACTGGAACTGGGGAAAACTGAGTTTGATGCTTTCCCCTGCTACCGTCTACTTGGTGACCTAGGCTAAATCCTGTGAAGTGTGAAAATGAGGAAGGACTGTTTCCATACTTCACTATTTTAATAGACCCTGGTGACTCAACTAGAGCCTCTGCAATCCACATGTAGCATGTATGGAGACTTTCCACCAGAACAGATCCATAGCAGAGAGACTGCAGCCTATGTCAGAGGGCAGATAGCACAGAGATTGAAGGTGAGTGTTAATCCTGCCCACACCAGTGTTTAGACCCTTTTATTCTCTTTTCTAAATCTAATCTTGAATTGACCTTCTCCTAAAACTTAATTTTATTCCCAAGAAAAGGAGCAGAGGGAGCATTTTTAACTCAGAACCAGCGTAGATCCCACTCCCCTTGTTTTGCGTAGTGGCAGTTAGGGCATTCCCTCCAGGTGAGAGGTGGGAGGAAGAGTAGGGTACTTCGGATCCTACTAGATTAACAGTTTGGGCATGTTACATCAAAACTGTTTAGTTTAATATTCATAAGAATGCCTCAGAGAAGAGACTGGACTGCTGAATGTCCACATTGACAAGTGTCTTACTTATGCATTGTGTAGTCACTCTAGCCACTTAAAGCTTAATTTGGGCTGGGTCTTGGGATTTGTGAGATCTTGCAACAGCTGAACACACCCACCAAGCCCAAGCATATGTCATGGAAGAATCAGGTAAGGAAGATGGATTTGTTCAGCTGTGAGAGAAGAAAGATGAACAAGGATATTATTGCTGATTTCAGCTACTTCATGAGGCTCTAAAGACAGAGGCAGACTTTTCTTAGAGGTGTGCAGAGAAAGGATGAAAGTCAATAAATGGTATCAAGGAAAATTTCCATTGGACGTAAGGTTCACAATGATGCTGATCAAAAAATGTTACAGGTTTCTCAGAAAGTGTGTACAGTGTCCATCCTTGGAGATATTCAAAAATTCCCTGAACAGAGCCCTGAACAACTCACTTAAACTTCAAAGCCATTCCTGCTTTGAGCAAGGAGTTGGATCAGGTGACCTTCAAAGATCCTTTTCCAATCAAAGTAATTCTGTGATTAAGTTATCTGGGTCTTAAAAGCTGTCTGAACTTTATAAACAGTGGGATGTAGACAGTGAAAGTTCTTTTTTAAAACTTATTTTCAAGAAGACTGGATGTAAATAATGATTTCTGATGTTATTTACTAGATATGTATATCTAAAATGGATCTGGTATTGTTGGTATGACATGATATATGAGTGCAGATGATGTATCACTTTCCTTTAAAGAGACTGTCATTTATGTGTCAATCATGATTAAATTCCCATCTAACCTCTCTGTAGCTCTGATTTACCAAACCAGCCTTGCAAGCTTCTATCAAAGAAACAAACTCAAGCCAAACCTCCACTTCCTCCTTCTCTGACATTATCAACAACAGATATCTACTCAGATTTTTCTGTTAGATTCTGTAGGTGTGAGTTTATGATAACTCAAGTTTCTTTACTGGAGTTAGTTTTTATTTACTGGAACTGAGATTGAGGTTTCACCTGCATGAACTTTGAAAATTAATTTTTATTAGAAGTTCTATTTATGGAAAAGGTACTTGCCACGGGTTGAATCTGGAGTCTATTTTCTATCGTGGTCTTGGAGCATGTGAAACTTCAATCTATTCATCAGGTCTAAGACTTTCATCCACCTTGTCTCTTTTTGGAATCATGCATTCAAGTAACCAGCCTTTAGTTTACAAATTTCTTTGCACTTGTTGATCACAGACCTTTTCAGGAACCTTCTCAAGACCCCTGAAAGGAAGAAATCTGTCACCTTTTCTCATATCTTCACAGCAAAAGCAAACGGCATAATTCATGGATTGACACACATGTACTCTGTAAATGTGTGCATCCATGTGGCCCCACAAGCTCTGGAAATGTAAAAAGTTATAAACAATTGAGTTGACATAAAAGGCTGTGGTTTTGATTGGACCAGCAATTGTATTAGAGAAAGGCTAGGGTTGTTATTGACTCATTTTCTGCTTCAAATCCTGCAACATATGATTTCCTGTACCTCTTCTGTTAATAAAAGCAGGAGGTTTGGCAGGAGGGTGGAAAAGCTGAAGTAAAACTCTTGGTTTTGTATGAAGCTCCGCACTTAGAAATATGCTATGTTCAGGTGTGGGGCTGGGTTTTATGTGAAGTGCTGGACCATGCATTATTTGCTAACAAGGAAGGACAACACTTTTTAGAAAATTAACCATTAAATTCCTTATAGAAAACAATGTTCAGGCTTACACTACAGTAAACTGGGATCATAGTAGGGGTGAAATAGCATGATGTCACTCAGAAGCTGTCAGCAAAACAGGGGGACAATCTGCCCATGATGAGCCAGACACTATTGGAAAGGGGAGTCTGCTGGGTCTCTCCCATCAGCACAATGTGGCATTGCACTAGTTACCGGGAAATCACAGTTTAGAGAATGTCTTTACCAAAGCAGTAGCTGCATAAGGAAGTATGAAGCGATTGTAACTGATGTCTGGGCAGCAGAACATGACTTATGATAGATCTGCCACCATCTTCAGTGTAGCTTTGACTCCACGAACTCATGCTACATGATTTCCCTTCCTACCAGTCTGTAGTAACCCTCTCAGAAACTTCTTCTAAATTTGCAAGGTGCTCTGGGATGGAAGGGGTTATGAAAAAAAAACCAACATTGCAATAGGAGGAACCACAGGGAAATACTAGTAGTGTATATTAATTGTGGTCACTGCTTAGAAGCACATCACCCTGATTCAGTTTATACCAGGAGAATGGAGAAGCGTGAAAACGGCACAACCTATTATCTCTGCTCTTGAAGGCTGCAGTTTGAATCCCTCTCAGTCTTCCACTAAGCAAATTTCTTGCATCTAATTTCTTTCTAAACTAAATAAAGAAAATTTCTTGAGACATATGTTACCTGTGGACAGATAGTTCATTGCTTTTTATATTGAGTGTATACATGGGTGTGTGTGTTTTTGGGTAGCTGGTATAACGGAGCTTTCACATTAATTTTTGCTTTTTAATTGAATAGTAGATTAAATTGATTAATAAAAAATCTGTGTAACTCCTGAATTTGAATTTAGGGTGGTCTAAGCATATAAATATAATATCTTTCAAACCAGTCATATTTCAAAACTTCTATTTTTTTCTTTTCCTTTTATTTCCTTAGGGCTGTACTGGTGACACTAGAGTGGATGTGTGCTGTTCTTAAATGTTTATTTCCCTTCCCAACAGCTACTTGAGTCATTGACAGCAAAGATTTCTTGTAATCACTGTGCTATTTGTTAGTCTCTTTTAATAGCATATTGCACTTTTTCTGAGCATATCTAATATTACATGACTGAAATGACTACTCTTTAAGTAATACCTGGCAAATACTAGATACCTGAATTAAGAGTTTAGACTTTTTTTTTTTTTTCATCTTTATAGAGACATGTTCCTTTAATACATGCATTATCTTGACTCCATCAACTCAACCTAGGAAACGCCTCGAGACAATGGCAGCAGGACCCAACTGTATTATTTTTTGGTGGCAGGTAAATAAGAGACATTTTCCTTCTCAGAAATGTAGCCTGAAAGGTGTAATGAGAGCTACAGCAATGAGACAGGAAACCCCAAATAAAAACAGAAAAATGAGGATTGATTGTGATTTCAAGTTGAGGTGCATACATGACATATGCTTTGATATTAATCTATGAAAATACCTATGAAAAACCTTGTTTCTTTATTTGTTGTTGTAATATAAAGCATTATTGATCTTCTGCGTATTAAACTTTTGGTCTAATATCTCTTAAAACATCACTTCGCCGATCTGTGGCACACACTGAAAAACATGCATCTATCTGAGAGCCCCTCTGTGTGCAGCAATGCACTCCAGTTACTCCCAGGCCAAGATATATGATTTAACAAACTAACAAATTATCTTTCAATTTCTAACTGATTTTAAAACAATTGCCTTACTGTTGCTTCAGCAGAGGGTGGGTCTTTCACTGTCACAAGGTCACTTTGCAAGTTTTAATTGCTGGGTGCTGTTCTGTCCTTTCATGGCTTTCTAAGTGATAAATAGCTCATCGGTTCAAAAGCTAGTCTATATAAACAAGCTTATCTCTGCCCATAGTCTTTAATGAAAAATGAGTTGTGAGTATCATTGTTAATCATGGTAATTGTTAATGTTAAGAGGGCTGGTATTATGAGTTTTCCTATTAGGCTTTCGATTCGTTATACAAAATGAGCAATCTAGTAGCCATCTATAGCATTCTAATTTTAATTATCTAGCAGCTGCATTTCAGACCACCCTTTCTTTACTGAGATTAACAAAACCTTTAATGCAGTAACCAGTGTCTTTTGATGTAATTAGGTGAAGTTACTTGAAGTGTTCAAAATGCAATCATACCATCAGTGATCAACTCATCACACTATGATATACTTCCTTTTGGGAATCACTCCCTATTGGTATTGATTTAGTTCACCTGACTTACAGTGGCAATTTTACCCATGTTTGTTCACCTCTATATTAAAAAACTCCCATAGTTTACATATGTAAAGTACAGGATGTGTAAGGAAAAAGAAAAGACAGCACAGGAAGACTTCAGGACTAGTCAAGCCTACAGTCTATGAAAAAGTTAATGTATGAAAGACAAAAGGAAGAACATCAGAGTTTAAATCCACATTAAACCTTAATGTGACTCCTTAGACAACCAGCAGTAGTGTTTAAAAGAATGATGGAATACAGTATCCAGACAGTAACTCCTAAAAAATCACCATTTCATGTTTGTCTGCTTCAGCTTTGTAGGTTGAGCTACATGAATGCACCTTCTTTATCATTTGAGATACCAGTTTTCATTTCAGCAGCATTGTGCACATTTAAATGAATCGAGGGAGAGCTGCTTTGAGTCTATCTGTGTGCATTGGTGAGGCAGGCTGAAGTGGTGCATTGGTGAGGCAGGCTGAAGTGGTTGACATTTCCCATGTTCTGCATTTGTATTTACATTATGTATTATGGCATAATAAAGTTCTACTTATGGAAATGCAAAAGATGCTGAAGGTGAAATTTACAGATATTTATTTTAGAGATGGAATAATGCTGGTTTTTTTTTTTTCTAAAATAAATGCAAGGTTTCTGTTTGTCCTCTGTTTCTGCTGGGAAGAGGGTGAAAAGGTTGAAGAGGATACAGAAAGGAATAGGGTATGGAATTTCCCAGAGGGAGCTATTATGCTTTATAGAGAGGTTCTTCCACACAAACACGCATAGACTTGTTTATCATGGCAGGAAACAGAAAGACATGTGGGAGCTGGCCATCACACCAAAGGCAGTGGCACTCTGTCAGGAAGATGTTTATGGATGTTCCCAGCATACCTTGCTGATACAAACTGCCAGGAAGGGCTCCCAGATACGAATATACCTAAATAGCTTTTCTAATAGCACTAAATATTCTGGTACAGGTGAACTGTTAACTATCTTTGTCATTTGTATCATCTGAGTTATCATTGACTTAGTCATCAGAAGTCTGGTTTGACTTATGGTTGAGAAATGTTGAAAGTTGAATGATATTCTTTGTTCTTGCATTAATTGAAGGTCTTTTACTTAGGGCTGAAAATCCTTTTACTACTTAGCTACATTTAGCCATAAAGTATGTCTATCCTTTGTTCTCAATGCTGAATTAGTTTATTTAGGTTAGAGAATAAGGAGTCTCAAACCCCGACTAGAGTCCTTTGGTGTTTGTTTATTATTATTTTGTCACAGTAAAAAATCATCTTAATTAATTATGAGTTAAATTCAGGCAATGACCTGGGGATTTAAAGGTGCTCTGCATTTTGCACGCCTCCCTTGCTTTGTGCATTCTGAGCTTTACATGCTGCAGGGTAAGCTGAGTTCTATATAGTTGGAGCTGTCCCTGCCCATGGCTGGGGAATTGGAACCAGATGATCTTTAAGGTCCCTTCTAACTCAAGCCTTTCTATGATTCTGTTTGTACACCTGAGGATATGTCTGTGTGTGAGGTAGCAATGATTGCAGCTGGCCATAAAAGATCTGCTTCTTCTAATGCCCACCCTCTACACTAACACTGGAGAAAGTCTAAAGACAGTAGGATTACTCTTGACTTCTTACAGTGCAAATAAGAACTAAACCTCCTATTTTTACTGCTGTTGGTAAATGTTCAGTGTATCCATTTAATACTCCAAGCATGACCTCCAATGAGAATTTCATTAACTACATGCCAAAATACGGTGTGGCCCTAGGCAGAATTGAAAAGGACTTGGTGATATGAAGCTCCTGGAAGTGCCAGAGTGCTTGCCGATGTTGTGTGAGTTAAAGACTAGTAATGTAGTGACTACACAACCATTTATATGACACCTCTCCCTGTGTCATTCATTATAGATCTCTGATGGAAAATAAAGTCAAAGCCACACGATCCAGAAATCTGGTCACACCAAGCTTTGTAATTCTAGCCTCTAAGTTATAGAATGTGCTGGATAGGTAATAGAATGGCAATGAAGTAATATTTCAATATTTTCATGCTGCCTGCATTGCAATTATGATGTTAATTAATTATCTGCCTGGCAGTTAACACCATGCAAAGGCATGGTTGTGGTCGACTTCCTGCTGTTCTGCTAGCAGTGAGTAATTAACCTCTCCTCTTCCCTGGGATTCTCTACAAGATGATCAGCGCGTTGATGATATAATTATTATTAATTCAGTTTCTGTGTTTCGTTGACATTGTTAATTACTTGTCGGTAATCAGCTAATGTTTAATCTTCCTTGCTGGATAGCTTCTTAAAAGGCTGCTTGAAATAGTTCAGAGAGGCTTCCCAGCACACTCTCACTCCTCATTGCATCAATTGTTGGACAGACCCCTATTCAGAATAATTATCTAAATGCTACAAAGAGTCTATTGAAGTTGGGGAATTTGGGGATCAAATTAAATTGCTGTTTTCACAGTTATAAGTGAGAATATGCAAAGCTGTTGTCAATAAATCGGGGAAACAAGTGGGATCACTTTTGGTGCCAACTTTAAAAATTGATCTCGCTTTCAGAATTGTCAATATCATTTAAAACACAAAATTTAATTTAGTGCTGTTTTTGTTTATAGAGGATTAGTGATTTTCCTGCAAATAACTGTTCAAGGCATTTTTACTTTCAACAGAAGGAAGAAATCTCTTCTCTAGCATCCTGACCAACTATGGAAGAATATGTCTATTGTATATTATGTAAAACTTTCCTTAGCAAAAATAACTGTGTGAGTGGGGTGGGATGAGGAGCAGTTGTGAAAGGATCCCATAAGAGCAGCAAGAGATGGGGGAAGCAATAGTGCAGTCAAGCAGGCTGAGAAGCTATAGTTTGGGAAACTATAAAGAAGGGATTAGAGGAGAAGGATGATTAAATGAAAGGTAGGACTAAGGAGTTGGTTTTACTTCAACTGGTGTCATGAAGAAGAGCTTGTAAGCAGCGAAAGGGAGACCATTCTAATGTAATTTTTAAACTAATTGCTTTTCTCTGCAAGTACCTCATGCCCAAAAGCCTGCTATCTTTTGCCTGAGATTGTCCTAACAATTTGTTTTGAATCTGGAGTCTGGGAAACTTGGAGCAAAACTCAGATGACGTTACTTTACTCCTTACTTTGCATTGAAACCCTGCAAAATGCTTCTGATGATGTTTTCTTTGGAACCACAGTCTCTCCTGTGTCAATTAAAAAAATTTATATGTATACCAACCCCCAATGAGCTTAAACTCACAGGAAATTTGGGACCAAGAACTGTCATAAATCTCAGAAAATGTAATAACTTTTCTTTTTGAAAGTTTCATCCTCACTTTTAAACACCCAAAGGATAAATGTCCACTTTCCCTTTGCAAAACCTGTGGCAAAGCTCAGTCTCACCAGGATAACTAGCAGGATTGTGTAACACAGAGTGCTGCACTTGAAGGGGAAATGGAACATTTTTTATTTCCTAAGTTTCACATAAAGGTAATATAAATGAGCATGCAGATTATGGAATGGTTCATATTTTACGTATCCAAACTCTGGTAATAGGTGGGAACAATATGAATTGTACTTATGTACTGAACGAGGTCTAGTTACACAGCTTGCCTTTGATAACACTTCTCATTTTGTAAGCTATATGACATGTCAATTTACTGTTTTCATTTTGGAGACTGAGAATGTTGAATTGAAGCTTCAAGATCAAAACAAAGGTTAAAACAAGAGAACTGTTGATTTCTTTTTTCCCGAAGTGTAAATATTCCCGTGTATTGGAGGGTGACACCCTGTATTATCTAGAAATGGAGGCTCCTGTTGTACATTTCCTTTACAGAGAGAGGATGATTCAGTTGTTAGGGTATTTGTCTTGAATGTGGACAGCATGGGTTTAATTCCTTATACTGCTACAGACGTTGTATATGACCTTGGGAAAATTGTTCAGACCCAGATCCTCAACAGTACTTAAATGCCTTGTGTTTATAGGGCTGACGTGATCTGACAAAGTCTGAATTTTGAATGTTTCCATTTAATGAACTATCTGCAAACATTTTCATGCAGACAAAGCACAAGCTATTAGGTCAACCACTGTCTCTAGGATTCAGTCACATTTTTGGATATTATTTATTCACTGCTTGCTATGGATGCTGTCTAATAAGTCAGGTATCTCTTTTCTTGTATGATGATAGATTCCACAGTGAATATTGAATACTATTTTTGTACAAGTATCATTTTGAGATGAGAGTATAAAACCAGCAATCAGCCATTATCCTGAGTACTCCTGTAGGTATGAAAGCATTTTCAGATCAGAATTCTAACCCAAAATGGCTAAAACAATGGTTTCACAAGAAATCACTTGGGAGACAGTCAAAATCATGTGAAGGAAGTTTTGCAGCATTTCTTGTTGTGTTGCGGAAGGCAGCACAGAGTGGCATGAGTTGGCTGAAAGTGAGAGGCAGCAACCCATCAGAAGCCTGAATCCCACTTTTATCCAGAACAGTGTAAATATGGCACTGCCCCATGAAGTCAAGTGTTTTCCTTCAGATATGCAGGTGGTTGACTGGGAGCAGGAGCTGATCAAAATTCAGTTGAAACCACTTGGGTTTCATGTTTCCAACTCCCCTACTGAAATTCACCTACTGGAGAGGTATTCTGGAACTTCATCATTTCATGAATTAGAAACATTTTTATTATTTCCAGATGAAAATTGTAGTAACTCAGTTTATATCTATGTATCTATGTATTCTAAGGCAGTGTAATTTCTGAGTTCTATCAGTTCTCTTACCTCTGTGGTGTTACCCTAATGAAATGTGCACTCTGCTGTTTTTATATGATTGCTCCTTCCATTTCTGCAGGGCAGTAAAAATTAAAGTCTCTAGGTTTTAATTTTGTTTCATTTTTGTTGGTAAATATTCAGCCTGTGATGTTTTCTGTGATTGATTAAAGGGGGCTTGAGATGTCATGTGAGTATTGCAATACAAATAAGGAGATTAAGAAGTTGTCTCTGTCATGAACATTGAGAAGTTACAAACAAAATTAAGTGGCTAAAGGGGAAAAATAGCTCAACCTTGTTAGTTCTGAATGCTAAGCATGTTTTTTTTATTTATGGGAAAAATAGGAGAAAAATTTCAACTGAAAATGGAATAGTTCACAATTGTTGACTGTCTCTGTAGTGATCTGGGTTCAAAGATGCTTCAGTAGAACTCTTTTGAGTGAAGATTTGATGCAAAATAAAGTAGGGACCATGTGTATCTCACCTGCACGTTATCAAGAGTGAAGGAAAAGCATGATGTTTTGGGAGGAGAAGCTGATAATGGCTTAGAGGGCTGGCTGAGGAAAACCAAGTGTTAGTATTGTAATAGGGCACTAGGCACGTTTGGTGTTAATGTAAAAGTAGTCTTTAAAGTTGAAAAAATTTATGTTAGGCATGAGTGAAAGTGAAAGGAGAGACTATCATCAAGCAGTAGGTCTTCCTAACGGGCAGTGGCCAACATGAAGGGAAAAAGAGCATGGAGTAGTCATGTGAAGACACAACATCTCTTGGATTAGAGTTTTTTTTCAAGGATGATTGAACTGGGTTCACTTCTATTCTCACATCTACAAATGCAATGGGCTGGGTATGGGTTACGGTCAGTGCAGGGAAGCTTAAAGCTTATTTAATTCTCATTGTAAAATAACAAAAACAATGAAGTGTGAAGTGCGTTAATTATTGCCTGGAGGCTTTTAAAGAGAGCTCTCAGAAATTTTGTCTACTCATCTGCAAAACAGTTTAAGATTTTTATCCCATCTCACAAGTGGGGTCTGAACCTCAAGGTCACACAGTATGTCAGTAATGGAGTCAAATAAAATAATAGCAAGCTCTTGTTCTAACCCCAAGTCACTACTGCTGCACTCAGTCTAGTATATAGATAGTATACTGTACACTCCTGTGAAAAGAATCTGAGGTTTTATTACTTCAATAATCTCAAAATCTAATTCTGATTTTGCCTGTATGGTGTCAGTGCTGTGAATCTATCTCTTGCAAGTCAGTTTCTCTTCAATTTTTCAATCTGGCTTGACTAGGGAGACGGGGTGACATTTCTCCTTGTTTTGTTCTTTTTTTTTTTTTTCTTTTACCTCTGTCACAACCCTCTAAAACAATACTTTAGAAAATGACAGAGAAGCAGTGTTTGTAAAATGTCATGATCACAAACAATCAGAGTGATTGCATGCTACATTTATCGTACATCAATGTCCCCTGCCATCAATTGCTTATTGAAACTGTAGAAGTCCATGAAGTGAAGCAGGACTCGGTCTTACAGTGTGTTCTCCTACCAACTTTTTGCAATCTCTTGTTTTAGCAGTAGAACTGAGCTAATTACTTAAATCCTCTATTAGCAACTGACTTTTTTTATTCGGTGAGTTGTTACTAGCTGTTTGCAAGTATTTGTCAAACATTTTTGCTGAGCCTTATCCCCTGATTGGACAATTCATTACTGAGGTTGTCTGAGTCATGTGATGTGATTTTCTTTCTGATTCTAGACTAAATGTGCTATCTTTTTTAAAAATGGAAAAGTAATGAATTGCTAATTTTGAAGACAAAATGTCAGTTAACTTTTCATAGATATGAAACTAATGGTGTCAGTTAGAATCTGTGGGAATAACAAACAGCAGATATCCCAAATCAAAGTAAATCACACTGCTTACTTTCACTCACAAAATTACAAACAAATCATCAAAATATGCCATCTCTTCAGGCATTTTAACATAGCTGATGTCTATGATCCATGACTTCTGTTCATTTTCTGAAACACTCATGAGTCAGGCCAGCCATAATTTCTTTCTAAGCTTTCCATTGCATTTTTAAGGCAAAGAAGCAAGGAATGAAGAAAATAGCATCTTAAATATGTGGTGACGACTCCTCTTGCAGTGTACTTGTAGTCTTTATTTTGTCCCACAGCACATGTGATTTCAGAAACAAATTAATAGGTTGATCATGATCTACACAGCTCATTGCAATTGAGTCTCAGCACTCCTGGATATGAGTTCCACTCCATGCAGGCTACCTCAGTAGCCCTGAGCAGTGGGATACAATTGCTAGAATCATTGGGCTGATCTTTGGCATTGGGAAATTTCTGGTGATAGCTTCTTTCTGTGATAATATGTTTCTACCTTTTGGCCTGATAACATGTGCAGGAATTCACTCAATTCTAGGTGCTTAAATTTAATCAGGAAAACCTGTATCTGAGGACAGATGGAGGAGGCTTGATTTCTCAGAGGGGTCACCACTGTGTCCCTGCAGAGTGGGAGACACAGTTGAAGAGAGTGTTAACACGCTGGGAGCCAAGGAGTCATCAAAATTTATTTCACATAGGACCCTGTTGCCATTTCATTAGTGTGGAGATCTCCAGCATAGACCACAGCCTTGGGCAGTTCCCATCCAGGCACTGCAACATCATGTGTTGCTGGGAAGGGTACATGCTTGTCAGCTGTGGCAATGAATTTGTATTAGTGATTCAAGTCCTACTCTTTGTTGCTCTGGAGTGGTTAGGTTGATTTAACTGCAGGTGCCTGTGAGAAAGATCTGGCCTGGAAAATGATCTTGGCGTAAAAATCCATAACTCTGTCTTATGCTTGTGTTAAAAAAATCTCAGTAGCTGCATTTCTATAATTATTTTCCTAGAAAGACCAGCACAGTAATGACTTAAGCTTGAATTTTGTGACTGTCCTGTAATATATACCTTGAAAAAAACTTTATCTTTTTATTCATATTTGTGTCCTTAATTGCAATCAATATGGTGAGAAACAATTTGATTCCTGCATTATCTACTATAAGAATAAACTACAGTGCAGATTATGCAAATGCTGTTATATAACGACAACAGTTACTGCAGTGTCTTCCATGGTATATATCAGTGTACTGTAGCAATTAAACAGTATAGTGAAGCCATAGCAATTACCATTCTAACTTATAATAAGCAATTCAATATACACTATAATATAAATCATTTCCTTATAGCAATTGCTGTATATGTGCTTCGGTTTTTATTCTAAAGCCCTTATTACTTGTCATCAGAACACTGTGCCAGATGATTTATACCGCATGCTTGTAGTTTCAATGCATATTTATTATATGACTTTTGCAAAAAAATGTTCATAATGATTATAACTGTGTTAACTTTTTATCAGTTTGCAGTGGTATCTTAAAAAAAGAAATCAATGGTGATGTGATTTTTTAAAATTTTTTAAATTTTTTTTCAAAACCTTACCCGGAACTAGATGTAACATTTGTATAATCTGAAGCTTAATAAAGCTAACTCACCACAGTTTTAGGGGATTTAATTCAGAATTAAACACATGAGCTACCAGGCTAAATTCCATTCATTTTTAGAATCAACTTTCTTTCCAGGTAGTAAACAGATTCCCACTAAAACTTGTGCATGATTTTAATTACAGATAAGTTTCTATTTAAAGGCCACAGCATTCATGCTCAGGCTGCTAAGCTGAATTCAATACATCTATATGTTAAAGGTAGCAAGCTAATGTGTAAACAGGGAAAATATTGGAACCAATTGCTGTTAATTTGGTTTTGATCAATTCACATTGACTGCACTTTACATGCAAATGAGAAGTGTGTTGGATTATCCCAGCTGAAAATAGCTGAGGTACCAAAGTCTTTTTAAAAATCAAAAAGTAGAATAAATGAAACTGGAGAAACAGAAAGTGGAAAGGCCTGTGTTCAAAGGCTGGGTAAAGAAAAACAAAGAATTACAAATACACGTATGCTAGTAGAGCCTAGTGTAGTACACATTTATGGAGCTGTTGTGTATGGAGTCAAGATGGCAAATTATGAGTCCTATTTAGAGTATTATCAATTCTTATTCTCTTAAGGGTACTAAAAATTGATTATTACATTTAAAATAACTTGGTAAGCCTTGCATGAACCAGGAAAATGGAGAAAAGCAAGTATTAAATAAAGGCAGATAAAAATTAAAAAGAATAAATATGGAAGTTGCCATTTGATAACATCAAATCACAACAGAAAAAAATTGTTTTCTAGCTAGATATCAGTACAAAGCTATGTGGTCTTCTTAACTTTATTCATGTCTGTTGTCACACAGAGATGGACAAAATATTTTATATTCATGGCATGGCAGAAGACTAGGGTGAAGGAAGTACAACAATCCTGAGGTAGTTGTAGGTCAGTAATGCATTTGATCCAGTCTCTTGCAGTAGTATCCACAAAAATCATTCCACCCGCCTCCAGTGAATGATGTGGATAAAGAAATATCTGCTGGAGCATAAAGGAGAATGACACTGAATGTATGTAATGCTGCTGACAGTAGTGTATGTAGTTGCACTGTGGCACTCAGCACATGAAATAGGTCCTTGCCAAGAAGGCTCTCAAGCTTAATTTTACCTTTAAGGGAGCTGTCACATCCTATTGACTTCGACAGCACTTAAGTACAGATCTTAATACTTAAAATCTCTTCCTTGAACAGGAATTATTTCTTCAGTACTAATATTGTCCTTAAATACCCAGAAAGATAAGTAACCTAAGTTATGAGGAGTTGTGAAAACCAGGAAGGACATAGGTATACTTATAGGAAACATGACAGGAAATTGGCAAATGAGATAAAGTCTTGAAAAATGAATAATGGGACACTAATCCAGAAGGAAAATATCCAAAGCAGATATTGAATCTGGAGAAAGCTGGAAAGCAAAAATTACCCTGAAGTATACCTGGGAATGATAGTTTATAACATATTAGATGTGAATAAGTAATGTTTCTAGAAGCATGTGGGCTTCAGCATGGTATTTCAGTTCATGATGAAATAGGGGAGTTCCACTTAAAAACCTGTAACAAGAAAACAATTACTGTTGGTATGAGAAAGTTGATAAGTTGCATGACTCAATCTGCAATTTCAGCATTATCCTCAAGATGGAGAAGAAACTTTGCTTGGGAGTGCAGGATAGTGATCCAGGATTGATACAGTAGTCATAACTAATAAACATCTCGTTCAACTGGTAAATGTGCAAAATTAATATATTTACTGTGTTTCAGTTACTATTGCTAACTTCCAAAATGCCACCCACCCACCCAAAAAGATGAGGGAAGTATAAAAGGGATGTGGCCTCTGGTTGCCATCATACCCTTCTTTTCAATAGCTTCAGGTGTGGGAGAAGGCTCAGTTATGAGACCAATATTGGATTATCTCTATCTTGTCATCAAATGTGCAAGTCAGTTCCAAATATTCTTGGAATAATTGTTTAAAAAAAGTTTAGAAAACAGATCTAAAGTTATTTTTTGTCCCCACTGTATTGTTTGATTAAAAGTCCTATTGGATTTTTGTTTCCTTTGTTTTTATATTGTCCCACTGACTGGAGGTTTATAAGCTTCTGACTGATTTTTCTTGGCTTGGACTCAGGTGTATTATGACAATGAAAACTATATTGATAGCTCTGTACATTTAGCCAGAAAATAAGAATAATTCAAACAAAGCAAACTGCAGGACTGGATTGTACCTCTGTGTGTGTCAACTCTGATACACGTTTCTATCTCTTTGCATGAGAGGAAGAATTCATCTCTGTCATCTTGACCACTCTGCTAAGACTGCTGGCAACTGTTGAGTTTGTGTTATAATGCAGGTTTTTTTCTGCTGACCTAGACCATAACCCTCAAAATTCACAGGCAAGTCTATTGGGGCTTCTCATATGACAGAGTAGTAACTGGTTTTTTTTTTTATGATTGCAATGCTAGTGCTTCCAGAACTGCTTTGTAGTTTGAGGCAAAATTACAAGTGTCTAGTACATAGGAGTCTGTGCATAACTTCAAAAGAATGTTTCCATGGAACAGCTAGAACTTACTTGATGAGTCTGTGTGGCATTGCACTGGGTGCTGGCGACTTCCTTGAATGTCTTCCAGAGGCCTCCCTGTGTTGAATTTCTTGGCTGTAAATGCGCTCTCATGTTTTGTACATTTCCATAGGCTCACAAAATAGAGGATAAGTACAAAAGGTCTGTCTTGTAGGATCGTAATTTATTCCATCACTCCAGAGGAATGATCATTAAGGTGGCTGTCCCTGCAGGTGCTCATGGTTAACTTTGTGTTCAGTAACTTTCGAAGACTCAGCTACTGGAGAGAGGTCTGTCTTCGTAGTGCAAGACCCTAAATAATACTGTGTAATATGAGCTTTCTTAAAATGTAAGAAGATGTCCCAGTCATTCTGGAGCTCCTTTAAGGTATAATTCACCATGTCGTCTTTTCCAAGAAAGACATTATGTTAGCAACATTGAAAAATCAATGCTGATATAACCCAGAATTAAAAATCTTCATAAGCAGTTACTCTGGGATATCCTGCAAGTTCACATGGCCCTGCAGATTCCTTTGGAGATGTGTCCCATCACAGGCAATTAATGTTCATGCGATGTTGTCATGGAGACTAGCTGTTTATTGGACAATCTCTTTTGTCCAGTTGATACCTACTTTTGGGACTTACTTTGTGAGGTCTGAAGAAACTTAACTGACCCTTTCTCAACTGGATTTATCATGATAATTCCCAAAATAATTCCTTATGTCTCTTAAGATAGCCCTTCTTTCCATCAAAGGTGCTGTCAGTTGCTCTTCTTGTGAAATGATAAATTCTGTAATCTCTAATCCTAATGTGGCTTTTGTTTTGCTATACGTTTTTATTTTCCATCTGCAAGTTCTTAGCCTCAGCAGCAGATGTTAACAGTAGTAACAGGCTTTGTTCTTTTTCCTTTTTTCTAATTGACAATGGCTTTTCTTTCTCTGTGTAATGTCCTTTCTTATTAGATGCTGGCTCATTCATTTGTATCTGGATTAAACATAATAAAAAGTTCCATTTGCTTTGTAGGTGATAGTTTGCCTCACCTTCTGCTGCAGCAATGATTAATTGATCTGAGCTAGTAGTCCATCACCTCTTATCATGCTGAGTTCACACCACTGCTACTTGGTAAGTATATACGTGAAATGTGGATTATGAATGCATAGAACACATCTGTGGTGTTTGCCATAGGGTGTGCTCACCCAGATTCTGCTTTTTTTCCTGTATTTTGGCCTTCAGTCTTTGGTGTTTCCCCTGCTTGAAGTCCCTTGGATCTTACCATTTTGGGTTCCTTGCTCATAGCTCTGGTTCCAGACCATTTAAGTCTGGACTAGGTAATATTATTTGGTGAAGAAATTCTCACTTTTTGGTCTAAGAGCAATTCTAGCTCTTAGACTAGAATTGATTTGTAATGTATTATGTTCTTTTTCTCTGGAGCCGCATCACTCCTTGATTTTCCTATCTGTGAAAGGATCAGGCCTTGCATGCTTTACTGCTTTAAATCAATTAGATTTTTCTTTTCTCTCTGATTTTGCTTTTGGTTGTGTGTTTTTTTGTTTTATTTTTTTTTTAAATTTTATTTTATTTTTACTTTTTCTTAGATTCTTTCACACAGATTTCATTCCTGTTCCCTGCACAACTATTAAAACCAAAACCAGTAGCTGAACCAGTGGTTAATGGTTCCCTCTCTTTTCCTCGTGCTTCCTGCCTACAGATGCAGTGTTTTGGTCCAACACTTTTTTCCCCTAAAGGCTTAACTTTGACCGCTGTCATCATTCCAGCATTATTGCTTGGGGTTTTTAAGTTGACTTTGCTATTTTTGGGTACATTTTCCCTTTACACAAAGACCTTCTTACAATAGTTTAAAGGGGGCTTTATTTATTATTATTTGATTTTTAGGTGGGCTGTGGGAGTAGGTTGTCTTATATTGCCAGTGTCTTTTAAAATAGTAATAGTATAAAGCAGAATAAGGTTCTTTAATTTTTAGTGACATTTATGATATTTTTAATACATTATGCCCATGGTGGTACTCCTGTTCCATTAATAGAATGTCTTGTTATTTCTTCTCCTCTCCCATAAAAGTTTACTCACAATAATTTTGTAAACCTAACAGCAAAATATAGGTGTCAAGACTTAAAGATCTTTTCCTTCTGTGCGTGTTTTGGTGGTTTTTGTGTTTGGTTTTTTTTAACAGTGTATCTACTGTAGGTATGTGATTTTTCACTGGTAAATGAAAATGCCAGAAACTTACTATATGTTACTAAAGCTTTGCCTATAATAACTTTAAATCCCATTACTATCATCTCATTTTACAGCATACTTTTGTTCTAAGATCAATATATCAAGAGAATAGCATGCCAGTTACTATCCTTGGGCATAAAGATTTCAGAGCAAATACAGCACTCTTACACATAAGAGAAAAGATGTCAAAGAATGACTAAGTGCTGGGTCATCCACAGGGGCTCCCTGGCTTTCTGTGTGTTGTGGCTGATGCTTGGTAGAGATTGCATTAGGACTAAGGGTCTTTTTTCAACATTCCCCCAGCAGTGGGATGGGGTGGACAAAATCTTGGGAGGAGACAACACTGGGACAGCTGACCAAAGTGACCAGAGGGATATTCCATACCATATATCATCAGCTTAACAATAAGGACTAGGTAAAGAAGGAGAAGGGAGCGGGGCATCCTCTTATCATCTGGAGCAACCAATAGGTGTTTGGAGCCCTGCTTTACAGAAAAGGCGCCAGCATCACCAGCTGAAGTAGCAAACAAATCTTTGTTTTCTTTTGCCTCTGCATGTGTGCCCTTGCTTTGCTTTTCATTAAACTGCCTTTGCCTTAACCTATGAGTTGCATCTTTTTTTCTTCCTCGTGTTCCAGCTGAGAGGAGGAGTGCTGGGGAGTGATAGAGCAGCTTGGTGGGCACCTGGTGTCCAGCCAAGGTCAAACCACCTCAATGAAGGAAGTAAGTAATTTAAATATATTCACTCTGAAATATTTTTACAATGTTTTACCTGTGGTTTTACTGAGGAAGAAGTAGTGGAGGAGGAAACATATGAAGAAATTGCAACTTCTGTAGGGGCAGATAAAATCTCCAGGTCCTGGACTTGCTTCAGCATGTCACTGGTTTTATATAAAGAGGTAGCCCATATACGAGAATTTAATTCTGTGCGTGAGATTCTGTCCCAGCATTAAAACCAGTGTAAAATACAGATGAAGAGGACAACAAGCAATAATGTTATGGAAGGTCACTAATCCTATTTATTCTCCATAAGCTTGTTAGATTTTTACATGTCTTATGGTCTTGACTCTTTCTTCATCCTTCAATTTTTTGAGATGATAAAGACATGAATTCCAGAACTATACAAAAGTCCTGCTTGTATTTCAGACTCCCTGACATGCAAACCTCTAGATACATATCTACTGTTGTTCCGGAGTGAAATGCCTTCAAATCACTATGGACTTTTTAATGCGTAAGGGTTTATCTACCTCATGAATAGATTGCAGGTTAGTTTTCTCATGTAGAAAACCATTGTGGGATAGGGTCTTTTCACCACTTTAAGAGGCAAAATCAGCATAGAATCATGAAGGGCTGCTCTGAAGCACCAGGGTAGTTTTTAATGCATAGAATTAACATTGGCAAAAGTGGGGAAAAGATTGCTAGAATGAACTTGAACCTGCAGTGTCTTCTTGAGGGTTATCAGTGCAGTTGGTTTGTTTGCTTGGTATCAATGATGATTCCAAACCTCAGATTAGTTAGAGATCGAGGTGAATAAATAATTCATAGTCTTTTTCTTATTTAACTTGTTTGATTCTGTGCAGATTGGGTATAACTATGCAGCTGGTGAAAAAGTCTGTGAATCAAAAATTGGGAAAACTCAGAGGAAGAAAAGAGAATATGTTTAGGGTAAATCCAGACAAAGCAGCTTCTTTCCCTGAGCTTTAAACTGTTAGCTTTAAGGTTTGTTTTTATCAGAAATCAAGGTTTCATTTATATTTCCAAATGTAGACTTTGTAAAAATAAGTACTTAAATCCTTGAAGCACATCAAAATGTTTTGGGGTGTAGGAGCTTTTTCTCTCTCAATTTACAATAGCAGCATATATTTTTACATTTTAAAACCCCTATTTCAGTATCAGCAGCTCAAATGTTCCAGCACTGTATATTTGAAAGTGAAATGATCAGTAAAACTAAAGCTGATGTTATGGGTGTTTTTTCTTTGCCAAACCTGAGGGACTTGCATGAAGCAGTATGGAGATTTGAAAGATCCCAGTCTGAGACAAATATCTAATCATCACCTGCTTATCTTTGGATGGAAGGGGCTGCCTTCACAAAACGCCTTAATTTCTCCTTCTGATATAGCAAAATTCTAGATTTATCTAGATTAGATGCTTAACTGTCAGATGTCAGGCACTGGTGGGGTGGGTAGACTGTGTATCTGAAGCAGTTAACTCTGTCAACAGCCACAAATAATACACAGCATATGAAGGGTAATAAGTAATTTACTTGTGCATTCCTATATTTGTGAATGTAGGAAAGGGACTATTTCATATTATTTGATGAAAGAATAGCCACTGGGAGAAAAAAAAAAAGATATTGTCTATCTCTCAGAGTTTCATCTTTGAAGATCACACTTCAGCCTATTGCTCGTAGGGATGATATGTACAAAATGGCCCCAACCTCAACTTATCTGTCTCCTTTCATTGCTCATCTGCTGGGGAATGTATGCTGAACCAGGAGAGTAAAATGAGGAGATAGCTTTAGCATTTCACAAAACCAGAGTAGTAGCTTGTTGAATGAAGCAGAATCACTGAGATTGATTTTAGAACATAATGAGAGGTTTAAATGTTCTCAAAATACCATTAAATACTTATTTTCTCCTAATATACTAGAAAAAATGTAGACTTGAACACTGTTTTTAGTTTGTGGTGAAACTGATAACAGAAATCTATTGAAGGATATGTCCATGCCAAATCCTTTTGTAGGGAGTTTTCACTTCTTTTTTTTTTTTTTTTCAATTACACATTTTCACTCTTCTAATACATTAAGAAAAGGTTGGGTTCCTTAATAGGTGTCTGCACAGTGTGTGGTCTTGACAGAGCTAAAACCAACAATTGCTATGTTTTTAAAATGGTATGGTTTGTAAATTGTTAGATTAACCCTGATTTTAATATAATTTTTTTGCAAGTATTGGTTTGATAGTTCACAATAACATGTAAACGTTAGATTAAGCCAACCTATTTAGTTTTGTCCTGGCATAATTTCACAAAGTATAAAACCATTTTTATAACAGCATGGGGCTAATACACTGAATATCTTTCCATGTAGAGACAGAAAAAGACAAGTTGGGAAAGAAGTCTGTGAAAATTTTTATAATGGGATGAACTTAAAAGTAAAATTTAACACTAAGCAATTTGTACCGTATTTTTCAGTGACATGCTGTAGTCATCAATGAAACTTGATTTCAGGTCATTTCACAGAATCATACACTCATAGAATGGTTTGGGTTGGAAGAGACCTTAAAGATAGTCTAGATACAGCCACCCTGCCATGCACAGGAACACCTCCCACTTAATCAGGTTGCTCAAAACCCCATCTAACCTGGCCTTGAAGACTTGCAGAGATGGGTAATTTTAAGTAATTTATTGTGCTTAGCACAATAGATAATCGGTGTATTCTCACATGTACACACTGATACAGATATCCAAGGGCACGGACGTATACCATTATGGTTCTTTATGTAGAATTTATTCTCTGCAGCAAAAAGTTAAAGTAAAAAAAAACAAACCAAAAACAACCCTTTATCCTGAAGAGAGTTACATTGTAGAGGAACTTCAGAACTTCAGGAACTTATGGTCTTTTTGCTCTGGGCCTGTCTATTGCTTTTGTCTTCAGAATCACTTTCTTGTGTTGACACAGGACTGATTACCCTCTGGAAGCAACTTTAGCAGGTGGCATCTTTTTCTTCTCAAATATTTAGTTCTGACTCCTGTTTCAGGAAAAAATAACAGTTAAGAATAATATACCAGTGCTGGTTTTATACAATCAGGGACAGTTTGTATCCTATGAATATGTCAGAATTCATTTGTCATTTGACTAGTGTATCAATGAGTCTCACAGCCACCTTCATCTTCAGATAGATTCAGCCATACACCAATAGGTAGCCATGGCTCTATTTAAACTTCAGAAAATGCGGTGTAGCTCCTGTAGTGTTATTTTTATTGGCACTGCATACCTGCAGCTTCAGTTCATCTGCTGCAGGTGAAACTGTAAGAGAGGGAAACAGTAAAGGAATGTGGTTGAGGGCAGAGACTCTTTGATGTTGCAAAAAGGGCTTGGGGGAGACCTTATGTTGTCCCAACCACAATAGGAAACTTTCTTTGCCAAGAACAGGTTTCAGTGGATTCATCCTATAAAAGAGGTGCAGAGCTAGACTGGTCCTCTGGTATGTTAGTGACTGCCTTTTTCTTTAAGCAATATGGACTTTGTATTTATTGTTGTCTCAGAACAACGCATCAGAGGACTGTTGACAGCAGGGACTCTCTAGCCTTGCTGACCAGGGCTTGGTGAATTCTAGTGACTGAGAACTGAGGTTAGAGGAATTCAGTATGCAGTGTCCTAGCTGTAAATAATTGAATGCAGGATCAATCAGTATGGGATCAGCATAGCTGTTGCATTTTGAGGTTAGATAGTTGTTTTCATCTGGATTTTCAGTCCTTTGGCCTGTGTGCATATAGAAACAGTAAGCTAGATCATGCAATTACTCTAGTCCCTTCTGTCCCACTTGTACTGATGGTACCTGGACTTAATCATAACTTTGTAAGTTCCCCAGTGAGATCATACAACGGTATCAGCTTCACACTTAGTCATCCGTGACCTCATTCACGAATTTACTCAATGCACAATTTAACTTCTACAGTGGTATAGGTTCTCTGTCTTCTAAAATACCAGAGACTGGCTGTTGAGGAGACATGACATGAAATACTGTGAGGTGGCATAAATGACTACGTCAAGTGTTTGTCTGGAGTGACTTTTGCTGAGAAATTTCCTTGCAGACCTAATGGGAAGGAATGTCTGAAGATCTGTGTGTGGTCTTTCTTTGTATCCCGGGGAATGATTTGCCCACTGGACACATCAGATTAACCCTGAAGTATTTTTGGGCTCTTGTCTGTGTTTCTGCTTGTTATATGTGTTCTTGTTTTTGAGGAATAGAGACAAAAGAATTGTTTTGGGGTAGTTACAGGATGTCTGGATGATGCCTAATTGCCAGAGAAATACAGGAGAGATTAGATGATCTAGAAATCACTTCTCTGCTGAACTTCTATGAAGTTCATTAGAAAATTGTTTTCCACCACCTATCAGCGAAGGATGGAGTGTGCTTGGCATTTTGACTAGAATTTGTTGATATATTAAAATTTTAAGTCGTGTTACACCAGCATTTCTTAGTAGTAGGGGAAGATATACAGAAATACTGTATTTTCCCATGTGCATGAAAAAAATTTGGATTACTGATGTACATAAAAAAGTGTGGTGAAGACTGTTACACAAAATGGTAGAGGAAACTTTGATCCAACAAGACACTATGTAGTTTGTTCTGAGAAACCTGGGTCATATTATCACCAAGAGTCTGATTTGCTGTCAGTTGAAGAAAACACAAGATTTTAATGGGGTATGGGAGACGAGGAGCTGAAAGCTTTGGATACTTTCCTGGACTTAGTACTTTGCTGGTCTTCCTTCTGTTTCTCCATACTGGGTCAGTAGCTGAGGACATATTGATGAGGAAACCCATTTATTTTCTCATTGGCAAATTTCAATTCCGGTAGCTAGTTCTGGGGCATACTCTGTGCCAAGAATGTGGTTAAAAAGCAATCTAGGGTGACACTGAGGAAACATCACAATATTTTCTTGTCCATGATACAGCTCACTGGTTTACTCATCAGTAAATTGGTT
Organism: Chloroceryle aenea; assembly: GCA_013399075.1. Classification (NCBI taxonomy): domain Eukaryota; kingdom Metazoa; phylum Chordata; class Aves; order Coraciiformes; family Cerylidae; genus Chloroceryle; species Chloroceryle aenea. The sequence continues at coordinate 115,898 of VWZY01007467.1, read as the reverse complement.
AATTGGATATATATGAGAGTGTTTTCACAGAAGTGTTTGAGCTATATGATTCCCCCTATGCACTTTTTTTCCTGAAAACTGCCATCTTCAATGATTTGGAAGTGTAGAAAATAGTATTATAAGGGAACAGATGCGAACAAAAGGGGTGAAATTGAATGTATTAGTATTCAGCGGTCTGCTTTTGATTACCTCTGACTGGAAAATATTTGGAAGCCACCAGGGTCCCCTCAAGTGTTATGATTTCGTAAATTCAGCCCTCGTGTGTTGGGATTCAGGCTCCCTTATTGAAATTGAATTGATATTTTGTAAACTTCATTTGTGAATAATGTGATCTGACAGGGACAAATGCGAGGGAGAATTGTTTTCAAACCTTCTCCAAATGAAACTTATTATTGGGTAAATAGGGATTTCTTTGTCTCTTTTCCTCTCTTTCTATCCTGAGCGTCTTCATGGCTTGAATATGTATCAACTTTTCCAAGGTAATTGAATTGATTCAGTCATGTGGGCAACAGAAATGGGCAATAGTGTATATTCCTGATGGGAAAAAATTGAAAAGTAGAGGATTTCTACTTAGGTGAAGGGCTGGGAGGGTCACAGTGCTATCAGAGGAGAGACACATGCAGGAGCTTCTTTCTGATTAACTCAGCTTTGGACATTCTCTCTCTCAATAATCGCCCTCTGATATAACGCCGGCTTTCCAATTTTGCTGGCCAGGACTAGGCCTCAGATGTGTTACATATTAATTTCCCTTTGCAGAAAATTTGCCAAGCTTTAGCTCAAATTCAGTTAGTCGGATTGATGAAAGTGGCAAAAGGATACGACATTTACTGATTCTCCCTTTTCACCTTTGATTAGCTCAACCTGTGAATTATTCTTGCCCTGTCAGTGTGCCATTAAATGAGCTGGGACCAAGGTTGCAAGTTCATACTTTCTGATGTAACCGAGAGAAAATACGTTGAGCCATGATTTGTCTGACAGAGACCTAGGATCGTTTCAATGCTGTGCTGCCATTATTTTAACAGGTCAGTCCTTGGTGAAATAAAGAAGCAAGAATAAAAACTCCATCTTCCTCCCCATAATCTTCATTTCTAGCCCATATCTCTCACACCTTATTATTCCCAATGGTTTTTGATTTGAAGAACTCATCATCTTTGTTCCAGATAAGCTTGAAAAGTTCACCCCTCCCTCTCCTGGTAGGTATTTTCAAATTAAAGGTTGCTATTCTGTAGTGTTCATATCCCATATGAATTACCAGCCATGGGCTGGAACCTGAATAGTCAACTTTTTGTTTTTTTGTTTTCTGTCTGCCAGCACACTATAGGTTTGACCTCTTCTGAAACTGACAGGCTCTGTTGTTCCAAAGTGCTGAAGCATTTCACCCTACCAGTGAAATTTAAGAGGGAGAACTGGCTTCCCATGCCTTCCTCTGCGTTGACAAATGCCCAGGTTTCGGTTACTTTTTTTCACCTGGTGAGTCATAATTAGTTGGTTGTAAAATTGATGGGTTTTTTAAATGTGCCAGTGGTAACTTTAATGTCGTTATTATAGCTTGTTTGGAAGATCGCTGGGAAGATTGTCAGTTTTGATTGTTAACTTAGATGTGTATTTAAAAGACATTTTTCATAACAATGTTGGACAATTTTAGTGCCATTTCAAAATGCCAGATGTGCTTCAATCCATGTAGCATTGGTGACTGTGGCCCTGAGCAAATGGGAAAGATAGGGGTTGAAGTGGAAGCAGCTAACAAATGAATAAAAGTGGATGGAGCCAATGAACGAATAACAGTCCCCCATGTTTCCCTACAAAAAGTGCACCACAAATAATGTGCTCTCTAGCCCATGCAGTAAGGCTACATGGACAATCAGCTGGCAAACCTATCCAGTTCTGTCTCTCTCACAATGTCCTCATCCTGTCAGGAACTCATGGAAAACATCTCAATCCAATCATCATGGTTTTTGGATGCTCTCAGGATCTGAAACAGTGGGGAGAACCAGTGAAAGTGTCTGCTGTTGTTAGCTGAGCTTTCTATGATAATGTGGGGAAAACATTGTGAAACACAGGAGTGATGTGGGTTTGTTCTGGTCTGTGCATGACACAATAGCATTTTTACCAGACATACTTACTTTCTAAGATGTTTATTATGAAACTATTCCCACTTCCATTTGGTCTAATGAACTACAATTCTGGATAAAACCAAAGTCACGAGCGTATCTAACAAGAATGTTCTTATCCTTTCAGCAGTACATAGCTGACATTTGCAAACTATTCCTTAGCAGACATCCATAATAAACCTGAAAATCTGGATATAAAGTATCTCCCTTTCTAGGAAAACTGGGCTTGTATTCAGAACTGCAGTCTTGTCTGCCTCAGTCATTCCTGGATATTATAAATCAGCTTATAGCAGCTGAGTAGAAACAATTGTTGAAAGTAGAGAGCAGTGAGGAGAGGAATTGGTGTGCTGAACTCTCTGGGAAGGGCTTCCAGCTGACATGCAGTAAATATTGCTCATGTCTCTTTCATCACTCAGTGAACACAGTTGTGTTTCTGTAATTTTCCACAACCAAACTGGGCTTCCTCAGGTCAATAGCCCGGATGTACAAAATCATCAAGACAAAGTACAAAAATACCCTTGCAATAACCTGTGTGACTGAAAGTGTAACGTAGACATACTCCTAAAAGCCATTCCTTGTAGAAAGTCACCTTTGGAAAGTACTAAAATCACTTACCATTAATAATGAGGCCTACATTGCAAATTAGGTTATTTCAAATTCATCAAACAACTTTCCCAATCAAAAGAAAAAAATTATTTATTGTCATAGTGGTGTTTTCTATCTTTATATGTTATTAATTTGTATACCTTAAAAAAAATTGAGTCTATTCATAGTAACACTTTATATTCTCTGAGCCTTAAAAGTGCTCTAGCTATGGCCTGCTAACTCTTATGGCCATGAAGAATGCATGTCTTGGTTATAAATGGTATCCACTTTAGCTTCATAGCTTAGAGCTGAATAAACACAGAATCACTGAATTGTACTCAATGGCTCTATTTATACTGTATTTTGTTAGCATCTGACATAAATCAAGTGTGATTTGATTGACTATACCTAAAGTAGAGCTGGAATAAAATAATGAGCATGTTTATTAGCTGAGCTGCCAGTCTTTAGTAGTAATGACATTTAACGTAATAGGTAGCAGGTAGGTTAAAGTGTGCTTTTTATTTGTTGTACATACATTTTATAAAAGAAAGATGTAGTAAGGCCCAGGGTGCAATTTTTCACACCGCCCCTCCAGATAGGAAGCTAATTAAAAACAAGGCAAAAAACTGATCATGAATGAATGCATTGGCCATTGTTTAGTGTTATACAGAACTGTACAAAAAAGATCATTAAATTCCATTCATCACTTTGGCTTTAAATTGATGCAAAAGACTTGTACTTCTGTGCATAAGGTAGAGGCTAAGTAGGAAGAGTATTAAATCAGTTTGAGAGTCTTTGGAAAGAAAACATTTAGCAAGGGAAATAATAAAGAGCAGAATATGATAACATTGCTCTAAGGAGTGTTAGCTCATTTGTTTTGAATGCAATTCTGAAAGGGCAAGATGGAGGTAATATAAATGATAATACTAAAATCCAGAGGGTTTGAAATTTTCAGTGAAAGTACTCTGTGTCACTACAATAACCACATGTATTTTTATCATCATCAAGTTTAAAGGTCTGATTTAAAGAAGTCTGATGGTTTAAATTTTAGCACTAATTACCTACAAAATTCTAATTCACTATTTTGTAGTGTATTTTAGACTATAGCTTTGTGTTAGATTTTGATTGGCTACAAATATTTTTTTTTAAAAAATGTATTAAATTTCTCTTTTGAAAGCTTCTCCAACTATTGGATGGAACAGCTGAACGGTCTGTGAGCAAGTGCACTTGGATACTAATTAACTGATTTGCGTAAAGCTATTTTCTACAGGCATTGAGAGGATACAGTCATTATGGTCATAAAAATTGACTTCTGTTTGTTACACACAGTTCTACTGGAGTCATAAAAATTATTCTTGGCTCTCATGTGTGCATGTAGCTACAAACTGCTATTAACAATGCTGTTTGCACTTTGTCATAAAGTACTAATTGCTTATTGACCGGGGCAGAGAATTCGGGCAAAAAGTATATCTAATACAAATAATGAAGTCTGGAAACCATCCCACCTCATCTAATACCACAGAGTGTGATTCAGACTCTGAGAACAAATGCTCTGGCCCAGAACCATATCCCACACTGGGGTGTGGGTCACAGAGGTGGCTGTTTGCACATTTCATCCTTGAGCATCTGTTTGCAGGATCAGGACAATCCTCGGGTAACCATGATTTCCTCGAGTCTCAGTATGGCCTTGTAGAAGAGGGAACAGACCTAGCAAAGGTTGTCTGTGCTATGTGTATCTACATGTGCTTTATTCACTGTTGTGCTGGCAGTGGGGCTGGCAGATGTGCCTGCAGGCGAGATTTGTTGTAGCAGGGGTGCAAGTGGGTCTGCATGCTAGTGAGTCCTCATGTAGCCAGGAGGGATGGGGAGAAAGATGCAGTCAGAAATCCCTGTCAAAGGAACTGAGACCACTCAATGATAGTTTTGCTGGTTTGAGAAGAGTGGTGGAAATTAACTTCATCCCAAAGTCAGTGTGAAGTCTTTCATACCCAGGCTGGTCACTACTGGAGACACTGACTATCTGAACTTCCCTGGTCCATCATGATGAAGACCAGCCTCTGTGCAGAGTCCTGGGGCAATCAGACTGTCTCACTGTAAGGCAGAGAAAGTCAAGGACTCTGTTTTGTTTGTGCCTCCTCCCTGGTTGCTGGTGCTTCAAGAGAGATCCAACAAGAGATGAAAACACACAAGAGTGCTGGCCACAACCCTGGTGCTGTGTCCTAGAAGGCATTTTAATCAAAACAAAACAAAACAACCAAACCAGTCATTTGTCACAACTTGATCCATTTTAGTAAGTAAATAAGTTCTGATGTGATTTAATGAATCTGCTGCCTAAGGAAAACCTGAGCAATGTCCAAAGATGGCTCTGGCTCCATTAAAGGCAGAGATCCCTCAGCTTCAGGAGGTGATGGAAGGAATGCAGCTTTCATCTCTTAGATTTTTTTGCTTCCAAAGCTACTCTGCATTGTGTGCTGGTTTTTATTATGGATGGAGGGAGAGGAGGTGATCTGATTTCTGCTGCCTAACAAACCACTTTTATCATACCCTGCAAAGGACTGAGCAATAGAAGTGATGCAAAGAGATATTTACCTGTTGATCAAGATCAAGGCAACAAGGGAGATAAGTGGTGCTGAGGTTTTTTTTGGTAGCAATGTAATAGACTCTGAAGTTTATAATTTAAACTCATCCTCGTGCAGACAGTGGCATATCATCTGTGCAATGGTCCTAAAAAGCCATTATTTCAAATATTTGTTCTAAAGTTAAAATCTGTTTCAAGATTTGATTGACATAAGTTGATTTCTATGGGCTGAACATCTATCTTTCCTTTTTCTCCGAAGTTAACATAGTGACATCAGGATCTGATCCATGGAAAGAATGGAAGAGAAAAAGAAGTACAACTTTGTGTGATGTGCTTCTATCGAAGTGTAAGTCCAGAAGAGTCATTAATTGCCTAAGAGTTTATGGTGAAGCAGTGGAATTACATGCCTTTCACACTCGGTGTTTTAAAAGATGAGCAAAATGGTTTCCATTGCACATCTTGGTATCTTGCCTAAGGCACAGGATGTGGGGAGGTACAATTCCAGGTCAGTCTTTGTGGTGTTGCAGCTAGTAACACAGAGCTGCAGATCCTTCCAGGATATCTCATTAACAAGGATCCTGAGAGGTTGGTTTTGGTTCCAGCATTAAAAAAAAAAAAATTCCTTCCTGGGTTTGAATGGAAAGGGCTCATACTAATACCTCAGGGTTCAGGTGAGATCTTAGTCTCAGGAGAATTAGCTACATAGTCCTTACAATTCTATTGCAGTGTTTCACTGTCCTGTTTGTTTCTGGAAGGTTTATGTTGTCACATCAGAATTCTGATATGGAGGTGCTGACCTTTTTTTCTGACTAATTTTCAACTCCATTTAGAAAGCCTGGGGTTTTTAAGCTCAGGTCACTGTGCTCCTAATATCCATCCTCTATTAAGATGTTTCAAGTCAGATACCAGTGTTTTTAAATCTTTTTTTACTTTAGATGGGCACCTAAAATGTTTTTGGAATTCAGTGTGCTGTTGAGCAATGTTATAATGTACCAGTTAAAAAAAATGTTTCCATTTAATTTGAGACAGAATTTGCAAAGCTTGCAGTGTTTCAAACACAGATATTTTATTGAGAATGTAACATTTTACTCTTTTAGGTAGTTGTGAAAATTTTGTTTAGAATTATTTGATATTTCCTTCAACCCTTTCCATCAGCCTTTTACTGGGTAAAATGCTTCTCTCAGATCTGTGAGGTAGAATTCATCGTTGATACTATGTTCTCCCCACCTGCATGCAAAGCAGAACTCTTTCTCTTTGCTTTATTTACCTTGTTCTCTACTTCTCTTTTGCAGTGCATTTACTTCAGTGGCTATTACCATGGTGTTCAAGTCAATAGAATGTCCAGTGTCCTGTATAATATAATCCTGAATTTTTCACCCACAGGCTTTGATTTTGATCTAGACATTTCAACCACAAGTGCATACTTAATAATTAAAATCTTTCTTTTTTTTTTTTCTTCTTTTTTTTTTTTTTCCTTTTCCCCCTCACAACTTCCCTATTTTCCTTTCTGATGCATTCAGGCACTGTGAATTGTTCCCTGAAGCCAAATCTATACTTTTTATTGTTATGTGAATATTCTGCTCATACTAGATATTACACTTTTACTTCCTATTCAATAAATATCTATGACATTCAACTCAGCAATGGGTATTAGTCTGTCAGAGAACTAATTTATGGTGAGAATAGTGTAATATCAATGGGTTTATGGATCAGAAATGTGTAAATATGAAGTTCAATCAGTGGCTTTTCAGTGAGTTAAATTCTAAGCAAACATTCCCTTCTAAAATGTACTGATGTGCTGTTTTATTTCTTGTTTCAAAGCTGTTTTGATATGTGAAGTGATTTATGAAATTAGAAGACACTTCTTTGAAATTTTTTGTTTTCTGACAATATATAAGCCATCAGGTTGTTGAGGGTGCAAATACATTCCATTTACTTCATTTGGATATAGCTCAATATTAACTTTCTGGTCTACTGTCTTACTGAACAATGCCTGTTCCACTGACAGTTCATTTAGATATTGTCATGGTGTTGGAAGCTTTAAAGGGGTTAATGAGGTATTTATTCCATTATTGTTATTGGAAATTACAGTGTCTAGAACACTTACAGAAGAAGATTAAAGATAGATGCTTTAGACCACTTTCTATAGTCTGATAGGCCATTATTTTCTGGTTCATAACACAAAATAGTACTTTTCATCAAGGAGCTCATATTCTCTAGATGATTCAAAAATTCACAGACCAAAACCAATGTGAAATATTAAGTTCCTAATACTTTTTTAACCCCAAACAACTTATAATGCAAATGTTTTAATCAAACAAGGTGAAATTGTCACACAGTTCTCTCTGTGAAGTCTGACAATGAAAAGGTTACCTTGAGAAATTGGAGACCTCCCTTAGCCTAGCTTCTACTTAGAGTTTAGCAGATAATGGCAAACTCTGCTACTTCTGAGTTATTTTGCACGGGATTTAAAACTTTCTTGCTTCTGTGATTTTCAATGGGAAGACATTCAGTCTAGTTTTACTGTTCTAACATGGTCCCCTAGGGTGATGAGCAGCCATTTCCCCCTGGAAGGACAGCAGATGTTATCCTTGAGTTGTGTGGTAAGTTTGAGGTATTTGGGATCCTGTCCATGTGTACCTTGCTATTAGCATGAAAGTATCAGTGGTAGTTTTTCAGTCCTGAAGGCCAGGAAATCATCTCATAGCCCTTCAGCCTGTTATGGTTGTGCAATGTGTTGATGGAACAACCAGACATCTGTAAGGGCTTTTTTGATGGTTGAGAATTAGTAGAGCAAATCTTTGTAATCTCTCCTGCTTTCTTGGTATATACTGTGAAAGAAATGATGCAATCAGTTTTGCTAGATGATAGGTAGCTCCTGATAACTAGATCCTGAGGATGTCAAAATGCAACTGAAGAAAGGGACAGCTGGGGAGAGGCACTTCTCCATCCTTGCAGATAGTCAAAAGCCATATGGACATGGTCTTGGGAAACCTGCTCTGGGTGATACTGCTTGATCTGATGATCCTTCTCCAACTGTATGAAGTTGCTTAAATAGGGGTTGGACAGTATGACTTCCAGAGGTCCCTTCCAAACTCAACCATATTATAATTCTGTGAAGTGCCCTTGAAAACTCACATTCTCCTTTGCCCTCCTGGGTGCACAGGATGGGTAAAAGACACAGCAGGCAATGGGCCCCAGAAATCCCAAGGCTTCCTTTTGCACCTCCTTTCACAAGGCAGCACTTTTGTGTAAAGCAGATGTATGCCCAACTCTGCTGAGAAGCATATGGCCTTTCTCCCATGGTCTCTTCTCCATTTGTTGTGAATCAGTAAGTGTGGCAGTGTTTAATCTCTTACTCTCTTTTTACCTGGATACATTTAGGGACTGCATGGTCCACAATGAATGTTCTCTGTACTGCACTGCCCTAAGTGCACCATTTCAGTGTCACCCAGGATTCCTTTGACTGAGCCCATGGGTGGGTCTAGGACTGCTGACACTCAGTTTGGTGTCTTTCCCTCTAGAGCATCCTTCAGTCTTTGCCTAAGCATTTTCTTCCTAGATACTCGTATGCAACATCCTGGTCAGTTACAAAAGTCAACCTGTTAGAAGGATACTTTGGAATATCAGAGATTAGCATTAGAGGAGAGTTTCAGTAAATATTTGTTTACATGCCAAGCCTTACAGTAATTCTTGAGAAAGACAACAGTATAACAGGCTGCAAAACAATATGGTCTAGAGCCAAGATGTGTTGGGAGATGTACATGTAGCAGAAAAGAACTTCACTGTAACAGAAATTTAGTTTTATTTTCATACAGCAGCACAATGTATAATCTGATGTATTCTCATAAAATAATATCTTGAAATTATTTTGGAAAAAGAAAACTTAACTGAGAAAGTTTTAGTTTAAAAACAGAAAAAAACCCAAACCACTGGGGGTGTTTGGTTGGTTTTTTTTCCATTTGTGAAGTGAAGATAGCTTATAAATCAGGGAAAAAAAAAAGTATTTATAGATGGTACACAGCTAGCAATACCGGTTTCCACTGGACAGTACATCTGTGTGACTATTTCATCTTCCATGGTAACTTAAACACAAGAAAAAAGCCTTTACAGTTCAGGGCACTGCTGCCTGGCCAGAGATTGAGTGGGTTTGTAGTAATTCATAGACCTTTCAGTTTCATTTTTCTACTGCTGAGGAATTACATTCTGCTATTAAAATGGCTATGGGAATTGCCTGATAGAGTATATATATTCTACCTGCTCAAACAGATAAATAGAGCATTGTGGAGAGAAGGAAGTTCATAATAGCAGATACTCTAAAGAATTTGGATGTCTTAAAAGAGAATAGCATTGTGTTTCCTCTCATTCATTAATTGTTTTTCAGGTAGGATCCCTTAAATGATATAGGGTAGCAAGCACTGCTTATCTTCCTTGGGCACCAGCCATGTGTGTTTTTTCCTTCTGTGCTAATTAAGGGCAGAAAAGCTTTGTAGTGGAGCACGAATCTGAAATCCTTAAGTGATTGCAAGGTTGGATAAAGTGTTGGGTATTGGCTGCCAGATCTGTGCGTGAAAGGCTTGAGAAAGGCAGACACTGCAGCAGCAAGAGGGCACAGCTTGTGGGCAGTTCAGGCAAGGTTAGGATCTACTCAGTTATTCATTGGTGTCAGTTTTAATAGTTTTGTCCACGATGACAGTATTTAGAGTACAAGCAGCCCTGATGTGAAGAGCTTGGTAGAACTCATGGGAATTTTTTGTGCTCCTTCCTTTCCAGAATCAGCACTCTACCTACTAGTTTTGCTTTTTATTTTCAGAATTTATTGATTTCCCTGCTTGACTGGCAGGAGCCTGGAGGACAAAATGAGTGTTTCTGCTGGGAATTTCATTCTTGATGGTAGACAATGCTTGTCTGAGACTTCCAACTATAATAGAAAATGCTTCCATTAAGGATAACTGGAAGAACTCAGTCTGAAAAGGTTCCTGGAAGGAGGTGAGACGTGTCTATTGGTTTCTGTGCTGTATAGGGTATTTGACTGTTTTGAATGTATGTGACTGTAGCAAATTGTAGACCCAGCATGTTGTTCTCAGAAGTAAAAAGTATATTGGAGATCCAACAACCAGTAAGAACAGTCATGATGAGATCATGACAAAATACAACTTTTTCATTGAACTTCCGGGCTATTTCTGGAAAAATATGATTCACATTAATTTAAACTGCTATACTCAAAGTGAAAGAAAAAAATTAAAGGTAGTAGTCTGTCTCTAAGCTGTTTCAGTCATCAGGTGATACAGAGTCAGCTGAAGAAATCACAAATATGTTCCTTGGTCTTCGTCTCTTCAGATTTCAGTTTCTCCACCAATGGGCACAGCCTTTATTTCTCAGTGCTCCATAAGAGATTATAAGATGTTGGCTTTGAACCTTCATAAAGAATCCCAACAACAAAGCTTTATACAGAATGGGGAATGTAATTCACTGATGTCCACAATATAAGCTGAGATTTGTGCATGCCAAGAGCCATGCATGCAATGTCATGCTCTTATTATCATCCTCATAAACCTTCAGACAAATCTGCAAAATATCTATTAATTCAGTAATTCAGTATTCTTTTTTTTTCTCTTTTTTTTTTTTTTTTTTAATAATTCTTAATTTTTCCCTTTT